>JAGTTH010002370.1:0-43661 GCA_022606485.1 Agraylea sexmaculata
ATACATTATTCAAGAAGACATAAGGTTTATTAATTTTAAGGAAAATCAATAGATAACTTTGTATATTTTTTCAAATATTCATCTATTTAATATAATCATATTATATTCATAATGCTACATTTAGTGAAAATAAATATAATAGTCCTTTTTTTTGAAAAAACGAAATTAGGTGTCAAATAGTAAATATATTCAAATTTTAAGAAGATTTATGAGCTCTGTTACAAGTATGATAAAATGTTGTAAATATTTTCTTAATAGCAGGTACGTTTTGATTACTTTTATTTAACTTAAATACAAGTATGAACCTTACCTCATTAAATGTTTTACTAAATCAATGAAATTATATATATATGAAAACCGTGGCTTTAGCATACAATAAATCACTTATAATTATTTTCGATAACTGAAAATATACTCATTTTTTATCGTTCAATATATATAATTGTTCGTGTCGAGTAAAATTGAAAATATAAATTAATACGTCATATTTCCAAATCTTATGCATATAATAAATCTTTCGTGTTTTACAAGCCACGTATAAAATTAATAAAACCAATGTGACACACTTATTCAATGTCGAAATACTATATAGATTGTGATATTAAGATTCTTGTTTGAATTGTTGTCATGTTTGTATTTTACATTCACAAGGTTCACCCTCAATAATAAAAAATATAAGTATTGAGTTTTCACTTTTTTAATTAATTTAATCATGATTATAATATTGCTTCCTAAGGATTCGTTCTCTTTATAGTGTTTAACAATGTTGTCCAACACTTAATAATAATATTTTCCCCATACACCAATAACCGTATCGAGTTACTATGAATAGAGGTGCGATTCGCAGATGTTCTTGTCGGCACGTCAAATGGGATCGGGGACCAAAAGGCGTGGTTTAAGGCTTTTTTAATAACACAATACCTACAAAAATAGAACCGAAATTATTTTTTCATATCGAAAGATCTACCTCCATAAGGATTTCGATTTATATTTCTTCGACACTACGAAATGTTTATATTTGGGCAACCCTTCTTAGATGCCGCGTGTTTCGTATCCGATTACCACCATATGATATTACAAAATACAGTATTACTTAAATATCTTCCCCATAATGGTGTTTAGATACATCCCTTGTATACTCAATCGGGTTTGTTTTGCCCTACATCAACCCAAAGTGACAGTTTCAATGCGTTAAATGTCATCCTCTCACTTTATTCAGTGTAATTTCTCTTTATGAAGACTAAGTGCTAAAATCATATATATGAAACATGCAGAAAAATAATAATTCTGAAAACTTCAATTTGTCCTACTTTTCAATCTTTAAAATGTAACACATTCTTGTAATATTGCACTCACTTGACACTTTTGACAATACAATATATTTCTCGTTATCGGCTGTCATTGTCATAAATATATTTTATGCTTGACACTCGATTTTTTTTAAAGAAAACAACGTTATAAAATAATTTTAGAATCTGACAATTTGACCAAAAAAAATTCAGACAATGAAAAATAAGCTTATGAATCATTGGTATAATTTACGCATCTTAATTCTCAAAGTATTTTATGAACATTAATACGTGATTAAGGTTAAATATGCTGCAAAAACAGGTTGATAATATATTAATTAGTCTATTTTAAAAAAATATCTGCTTTGTAAATATTGTGTGTAAATTAAGGCCATCTGTTATTAGAAATAGAAATCAAAATATTGACTGTTCAACGCCTGAAATGCAATCACACTAACTTGACGTTGAGCTGTTTGCATCCTCTGGCGCGAATGTATAACAAGTTAAATCATTATTTTATGTATGAAGTCGATGCAAGTGGATAGTTTTGTTTTTAAGCTATTTATTAACTCGGTATAAAAGAGGGACAGAGATTCTGTTGATGGCAGACGACGCGGAATTCAATTTGTGCAGATTAAATATAAATTTCGCAAGCATTAATATGGCGAGGCGCGACGCCCCGTGCCGCCACTGCCATAATTGAATATCTCGTAAACTACAGCCTCGGGGATTTCCTCTCGGGTTCTCTTTTAAAATTAAACAACAACCAGACCCGCTGGTCACTGACTTGTTTTCAATTACTCCGTAAAACGACACGCCTATTTAAATACACCTCTACACATTTCTAAAGCGATTTGCATATACCTTGAGTGCCACCATTAATTATTATGTCCTTTCACACAATTTCCAAACTTTTCACCGGATTCTAATAAAACCATGGAACTTTTTAAATTACATATAAAATTGTATTATTCATCACACACGAATTAACAATTAACACTCTCGTTATGTACGTAAATAAAACAAAAAAGTTCATTATATTTCCAATTGATATAGAAACATAAATATTTTTTCAGTCAACAAACTTAATGTTTTCACATAACAAAATGGTGATTTAATAACATTTTGGTGTTGGCCTGGTCCGTTGCGGTACTCAAATTTACAACCCATATCCATTCATTTCAATCCTTACATACCTAAAAATTCCTTTGTTAAAGATTAAAGCATACTTATAAATAATAAATACATACATGTTCCCTAGATTTAAGTTGATCGCTGTAGTTTATACATAATACAGACAATGTTAAAAAATACTAATTAACATGATGGGGTGGAAAGTCACACGTACAAACCATTAGTTTAATATTATTCCATTAATTTGGATGTACGTGTAACCCCGGGTTAATCTCAGTTAACAATTGAAACCGATCTTTGCACTTCTTTCCTCTAGGTATGCTAATAATTACTAAAAATTTTTAGAATATATAAATTAAGATAAATTCTGGATAAAGTATTGTGATAATTTTAAGAAAAAAAAACATTTTTAATGCTAGCTCAGTTACAAAAAAAGTTTAATGTAATAAATATAAATGATTCTTTTGTGGCATGGCATTGCATTCAAATCACTATGTAAGCCTACAAATTTCGAGTAGGTCTTTTAAAAGTAATCCAGGTCTCTAAGCTGTGCGCTTTTTAACTGAAATCTCGTCTACTTGGTTTATATGGATTTGGAATAGTATACGAAGGAAACGTACGCACATATTCACTTGGGGTTGTAAAAAAGTGGCGGGGCTAGTGAATAAATTACTCTTTGCTTCACAAAACCGTAGAATGTAAACAAAAGCTGCTCACGTAGTTTGAGATAAAACTGTAGTAAATCTGTGCCATTGACGTAACAAACCTATCGCTACTAAAGATATGCCAACCACAATGGTTTTTTTCTTTCTTTTTAACTTGTATCGAACATAAAAAATTCCCGTCCGTAATAAATTTACATTTTGCATGTACATTTTATAAATTGCAGTATTTAAATAGTCACATTATAAACAAAAGTTACATGTACAAAATGTTGTTAAATTGTTGGAAAATTTTAATTAATACCAAACATACACATAACTAACGTATACACGACAGCATGAGATTGATTTTTTATATAATCGTTAATGAATGAATAGTTCACAATATTATTCAACCTGCGTGATAGCTCAGGGGATAAGACGCGTTGCTACAAATACTGTGGTCATGGGTTCAAATCCCACTCAAATCAAGAAATTTTAAATTGATTTAATCGGTTATTACGACTGGGATCAGGAATAATATAAATAAAATCCCGATCGATCGTCTTGATCCAGGATTACTATGATTTCCTGTAATTTATTCCTGTTATTGTAAGGTAAATACTGAGGCGATTATTAAGTCGGGCAGAGCCACTCTGTCGATGACCTTTGTAACTAGTAATAGTTAAGATCACTGACAGAAAATTAACACTTTGTGGTGTATAAAAAACCCTCAAACAAATATGTAATATGGGACTGTGGATAAGCGAATAATGGAAATCTCACAGCTAAATATCGATTTACTCGGTCGAACGTTTTTTACATACATAACGATTTATAATTTACATAAATGCAATCTTTATCTGATTTGTATTAGCATTTTTTGTACTCGAGATTCGCATAAAGTACTGCGAACAAACAAAACGCATTTGGAGGGTTATCTTGACGGTTCATTGCTTACTTTACAATGGCTGATTCAGTCATTCAATGCTTGGTTCGTATAATATTAGGCAATTATCGGCGGTTCTGCTTTTGGCCAACGTTTTACCTCCTATTGATTTTTTCATTTGGCTCACTCGTTAATGACACACGGGATAAACATTTCACTGTATACAACAGCTAACGACGCTAATTTGACTCGCTAACAATTTTTACACACACATATACTTAATACGATGCCGTTAATTTTAACAAAACGCCTTTGTGCTCATCCCCATACAATATATTTTTATAAGACTTTTGAAAGATATCTTTATGTACGTAAATGCTTTATAAAAGATCGTCATTTTATCCTCAATCATCTATGTAACAATATATTTATATGAAATTAAATTCTTGTTTTTTATAGCATATCTTTCTCCAAAAGATATCAAAATATAATAAATAAGCAGAAGTTTCCGGGACACTGTAGAAAGATGATTATACAAAATACATCAAATATGTATCTTATTTAATTAACTACCTACCCATTGGGCGTCAAAATTTAAAGTTCGTTTCCAATCCAAGGTAAAGGTAGTGTAAATATTAATATATTTGATTTTTATACCGCTGCTTTAATCAGCAACACTCATTAAAATCTTTTTTTATATAAAAATACAAGGAAATATTTGGTTGAACCTGATAATCAAGGAAATCAGACTAAGCCGGTATTTTATCAATATAACTCACGAACTCTAAATCACAACACCTAATCGAATTGATTATTATTTGATTTGAAGATTAGGACCCTCAGCTACGGTGTTCCTAACCATGCGCCTATCCACCAATCTATTACGCATTATGAAAAGTATAATTATAAATATCCGGATTCCATATTAAATAGTATTGAGTAAACCTACGTAATGTAACACTTATATGTGATCGTAGTCTGAAGAGAAACTGCAATCCTATTTCCTGGTATTGTATTGTACTCGTATTTATATTACGCAATATGACACGTGTTACGATGGGATTACGATCCGACAAACGAGGACTACGACAGACGATTTCTCACCGCATTCTCACGTCTACGAAGGACTACGCCGTAGTCAATACAGCTATATATTACAATTTCTTTATTAACATAAGTTTTTACATTGATTGATAGAACAATACATCTTTGGAAATTGACTTAGGTGTACAGAGTGTTTACATCTTTTTACCTATAACTAACATGAGAATGTTTTATTTAAATTTGACATGAGTAATAGTATTTAATTATAGAAAGAATGGGAAAAAAAAAATAAAACCCATTTACAAATTTGAAGGTTAATAAATAATAACAACGATAAAAGCAATATTAACAAAACAGTTACAAAATATATAATGCTTAAAAACTAAATAACAATTTGTTTGGGTAAAACCAATTTGAGTTGAGTGGATTATTGAAAATTTTATTATATTTTTTAAAAATAATATCAGTTTTGGAAGTTCATTGGTAAAATGAACTTTCGTTTCCTCGAGACATATTTGGTTTTATTTACATGTCTTATGATTGGGTTAGTCGGGAAGTTAGTCATTTTAGTGTAATGTTTTTTACTCAAATCTGCGATATTTGCTTTGATCATTTTTAACTTAATGTCCTCGTGGACTTCTTTAAGAAATATGCCAGGTTCAAGATCCAAGGCCATCTTAAGACACTTGTTTTGGACAGTTTGAATTTTATTAATATGACTTTTTGCCGCAGTAGACCAAGCTGGGCATCCATACAAGAGAATCGGTCTGATAATTGATTTATAAAGAAGTAGCTTATTCTTGGGTGACAGCTGACTACGCCTGTTAATAAGTGGATATAAGGTGTTAATAGCCAGGTTGCTCTTGTCCACAGCATATTTTACATGCTTGGACCAGTTCAACTTGGAGTCTAGGATAACTCCCAAATACTTGACTTCTTTGAGCCAAGGAATTTGTTCGTTATTGATATTAAGAGGGGGGATGTGGGATCGCTTTCTTTTGTTAGTAAATATTATTGCTTCAGTTTTACTCTCGTTGAGTTTTAATTTCCAGCGAGAGTAATACTGTGTTAGTAGGTCTACAGATGCTTGGAGGCGTCTACGAATTGTGTGTAATCTGTAAGATGATGTGAATATAGCGGTGTCATCCGCGTAAAGAGCTAAGGAGCAATTACGAGGAATAGATGTCAATGAAGAGCGATAATACTTCCTTGCGGAACTCCCGCAAGGATTGGATGCTGTACAGATTTAACATTGTTAATATCTACTGAGAATTTTCTGTTAGTAAGATAAGATTGAATAACTTTGGTGAGATATGGTGGAGTGTTAGTGTTAATTAGTTTGTGAATGATACCATCAAACCAGACTACATCAAAAGCTTTGGCAAAGTCCAGGAAAATCATTCCCGTACTTTTTTTATTATTAAAATTTCCTCTAACATGCTGTGAGATTCTTGTTAGTTGTGAAGTGGTACAATGGCCCGGTCTAAATCCGAATTGTTCATTAGGAATGACGCAATCCAGAGTTTTTCGCAGGCGGGTTAATATGACTTTCTCTAGGATTTTACTCATGCAGGGGAGGAGACTGATAGGACGATAGCTACTGGGAAGGGATTTGTCTTTACCAGGTTTAAATATAGGGACTACTTTAGCTGCTTTCCAATTATCTGGAAAATATCCAAGAATAAGACACGAGTTAAATATTTTAACCAAACAATCAAGAGCCTTTTGTGGTAAGTGTTTAATAAGAGTGTTGTTAATGTTGTCGTGTCCTGGTGATTTTTTATGTTTTGAGTTTTGAATAATATCAGAGATTTCAGAAAGAGTTACCTCGTCAATCTCACATTCAGAATAGTTGTGAAGATTCCTAATTGACTTAGTAACTGCTTGTTCTGTGAGACTATCTGTAGTGTCATTATGTGTCAATGTGTGTGCTTTAACGAATGTTTCAGCGATGAGATCAACTTTCTCCTGAGCCTTGTAAATAATTTTATTACAGTCTTCGCTCCTGAGCGGAGGGATAAAGGATGTTTTTCTAGTCATCGACTTACACATCTGCCAAAGTGAGTTATTTTGTGTTTTGAGAGACCTTATCTTCTGTTCCCAGGATTCATTTTTATGAATTTTAATTTTATGTTTAATTTCTAAAATTAGCGCATTTATGACAGATTTGAGTTTACAATTTCTTTTCTTTCGCCACTGATTCATTAATCTATTTTTTACATGAATTAAGTCCACAATTTCAGATGGAAGTTTGTTCTTAAAAGTATTGTTAATGGTTTTAACAGGAATATATAAGGCGGCGGCGTTCTTAATAGAATCTGTGAGTGTAGTGATTGCATTGTCAACGTGAAATGTGTTGTTAGTGTCGAATTTAAGTGTAACGTTATTGTTAATATGAGTTTTGTAAGCGTTCCAATTAGCCGTCTCATAACTAAAGAAGGTTTTTTGGGTGATTTTGTAATTTCCGCCGATGTTAAATACAATAGGGAGATGATCGGAGGAAAGTGACTGTATTACGTCAACTTCGGTGAGAGAAGGACAACCCTTAACCACTGCAATATCAAGGATGGATGGATATCCTTTGGGTGGGAAATGCGTTGGACTTTCGGGGAAAAGGATACGAAAGTCTTTTTTATCACAATATTCTCTTAGTAAACGGCCATCCTTATTTCCGCGAATACAGTGCCAAAAAGTGTTTTTACAATTAAGATCACCAGCAATTATAACATCCTTACCGAGAGACATAATTTTGTGGATATCATCTTGACAAATTTCTATTTTGGGTGGCTTATAAACCGAGGCAATAATGTGAGTTTTATTATTAATAGATACACTAATTGCTATTACTTCAATTGAGTTAGTTTTACGAATTACAACTTTCGAATGACATATAGAGTCTTTCATCACGATTAAAACACCACCGCCTGTTTTGCAAACTCGATCGTTGCGATGTATTACAAAACCTGGTCTTCTCAGAATTATATTTGTATTAAGAAACGTTTCACTTATCAATGCAATGTCAACACTTTCTCTTAACATAAAGTCAATCATTTCGTCGAATTTATTTGAAATTCCCCGGGAATTCCAAGCAACAATCTTAATATTAGAACAGTGACTAACCTTAGACATTATCAAGCGATGCGGCGAGCTCCATGATGAGATATATCCTTTCATTCTTTGTCTGACATGTCTTTAGCTTCCGCTGAAGCTCTTGAACCTTCAATACAAGAGTCATCAGGTCTCCTATCGGCATATCAGCGCTAGAGATTGGGGCGGTAATGTTCTTCGCAGTAGATGTGGTGGTGGGACCTTGGGCAATCTGTGCCCATGACAGGTCAGTCACGTGATGAGATGTGGACGGGGAGATGACCTGGGCGGCCATTGGTCCACGAGCAACCTGGGACCAGGAGCGTCCGTTGACGATGTTCGGGGGCGGCACTGGTGCACGCTGGGTGGCCGGTCTCGCAGCTGGCAGCTTGGGGGTAGATCTTAATTTGATCTGCTTCTGTCTGTCAGGGCAATCTTTGTAATTTGCAGTGTGGTCCCCTCCGCAATTGCAGCATCTTGCGGGGGAAGTGGCATCCTTTATGCATGTGGAAGTCTGGTGATTGCCGCCACATTTCACGCATTTGAATGCGTTGTTGCAGTTGGATGCTGCGTGTCCCCACTGTTGACAACGGAAACATTGCGTGATAGAATTTCTCCCAAGAGAGTATTTTTCAATTGTCACTCTACAGTGACAGATATTAGTAGTGTTTTTGAAGTCACTCATATTTGTCTCATTGCTGAGATTTATTAAATATAGGGGTGACTTCGTAATGGAGCCATTTTTCCTTTCATTAGGAACACGTCTATTATTTTAAATCCTTTGTCGCTAAGGTCCTGCTTGATTTCCTCTACAGGAAGCAGAGGCAGGCCTCGTATGACAGATTTTTTAGGTCTGTCACATTCTAACGTAAAGGAGAAAAATTCCTTGTTTAATGATTTCAGGCCCGCTTTAAGGGCTCTGAAATCAGTGATATTGCTGGTTTGGACTCTGACTTGTCCGTTTGGTTTGTAATGTAGTTGGAATTTATTGATGAATTTCTTGACAATCGTCAAGTTTTCACCGTGCCCTGAAGATTTGAGATATAACGGGGGAGGTTTTTTGACATCCTTATCGGATGACAAAATTACCTCCCCCAGCGACTTAAATTGGTTTTGTTTTGGAATGGAAGTAGGAGTAGTAGGTCTTGGACGTTTGATCGGGTTCTTTGGTAAAAGAAACCCATCGATCGTCGTTTGAGCCATTACGTTTACGAGTTAACTAATGAGTATATGTTACTATGATAAGGAGCGATGGTACCTGATAATAATGGTGAAGTGGATTTTGGCGGCGTTGCGGCAAGCTCGTTATCAGGAGAGGTCGCAGGGCGGCAGACCGGTTTGGTAGTTGCGACACTTGTGTACTTGACACTTTCGAATTTGCTTAACCATGCAAGGAGCACTTCAATATACGTGTGTACAAGACGGCTGTCTGGACGTAACTGTCAATACAGCTACGACGCCTATTCGTGCCCACTATGAGTAAATCCGAAGCCTTTAAAATATTAAAAACAGATAACTTAACTTAACTAATTTTTTAAAGTATGTACTTAAATATTGTAGGTTTAATGTAAAGATTCTATGACTAATTTATACAGTTATGTGGCAGACCGTTCCTCTTTGGCGAGCGTTATCTTTCAGGACAATATATCAGTTTTATTGGTCGTTTAAGCCTTATGCGAATAGATTATGGTAATATCCTATTTTTAGCAGCATTACAGCCTCCTCTATTATTGAATTGGACATCTCAACTGTGATTAATCATTTAAACCACCCAAGTATCCTTCAAATGACAATCCAACAAACAACCATTATTATAAAGCCACCTACAATGATTTCTTGAAATTAGTATTAAAAAATAAATTATTTTTCCTCATGGAAATGAAATTTTCCCAAAGGCAAGTGTGTGCCAATGACGTCTCATTACACGTGTCAGTGTATAAAGGTAGAACAGAGTATTATGTATTAGCAAATAAACTTGTATATGAAAATGAAGAAGCGAAAGCAAAACTTGATGGTATTTTTGATCTCGTTAAAATTAAACTTAGTTTTTAAGCTCCCACTTTTTCTAGATACATTTGCAAAAGTTCGATTTTTGAAAGTATTTTTTTACCAGCTTATTTTTTTTTGTTTCACTAATTAAATACAAAACAAGACAGCTCTGTCATACTCGAATTGAATTTTGATTTTAATAAATAATTTTAGAAATCGAAGGATAATTTCAGATACACACTGGTTTCCTCCAAATAATTTAAATTCAATTTTGAAGAAATTATATATACAAATATAGTTAAAATGAAAGAGCATACTTAGTAGGAATCGAGTTTAGGATATATGTAACGGGTGGCGCAATGATTCTGGGATGGGTCAAAAGTTCCGCCACCTTGGTTATGTGACGTTTAGATCAATTTCACTTTAAGCATTGTATTGTATAGATGCCCCAATTTTATAATGGATAAATATACGCCAACGAGCATATCATAGATATAAACATTAGGTTAAAGATGCGAAGTCCGTATATTGTTGCACTCCTCTCTCCTATTCGATAAAGGCATAATTGTGTCTCCCTCAATCAACACATTTCTAGTGACTCCTGAGAGTGGTTGTGACATTACTTTGGCGTTTAAAACGCAATAATATTTTAAACATCTTAAAGAAGTACTCGGCAGTAAAAACTGAGCCTAGATTTATTTGAGTGTATGCTTGAGTCCATATGACATGTAGTAACAATGCATTTACCCATTTTACTGTGAAATATAACTGAAGATATGAAGAGAGATGTTTACAGTTTAAAGTTTGCCAGGTAACTGATATTTTTGGCCACTTGATCTACTTGAACTAAGCACGCATTTGGCCACTCATGCGATATGTTATATTAATTATTTATATTACTTATGCCAATAACTTGATTATTTCTTCGAGATTGTATTTTTAACCGGACATGAAGTAGGATAGTTACGAAGAGACTGAGGAATTTGAGATTAGCTTAGAATGGCAACGAGGTTGTAAAGAAGGGGAAGTCAGCCTCAAGTGGAATAGCAGCTAGTAGCGAAGTGGCTGGTGGATGCAATAATGAGAGAATTACTCTGGCCCAAGGCACGTCTTTCCTTGCAAACAAATGCACTTAATACAATTTAAATTATTATCGCAAGACCATTAGGTGAGTCTTTGTTCATGTCAACGCCTGCATTCCCCCTTCATTATTATGCCCACTCTTAACATCTACGACGACATTATTACTCCTACGAACATCAGACGTGACAAACACTTCTGTAACACCTTCCCCATTTTATATTTTTATATAATTTTCCACAGTTTATTCAAAGTTCTATTATTCTATAATAATTTCATTCTCGTTTATAATCTCTCAAAGCTTCAGTGTACTGACTATAATCTGAAGCAGAGACGGGCAGACTTTTCGAACAAAAGGCCAAATCAACAAGTCTTCTTTAATATAATTTTAAATCCAGTGGTTATTTTCGCTCCCTATAACTCTCACATGGTATATTTATTAAAAATAAAATAGTGGTCTTTGGCCGCAGTTTGTCCGTGTCTGATATTAAGTAATAACCCCCTAGCAATAATTAGATAAAACACGATTTTTTTTTAAGATTGTTAATGAATAAAACTTAAATTAGTCATTTTCAATGCAATTTTAATTATTTTACATCACAACTTAACCAGAAAATTTAAGATTATTATTTTAAGGTACGTTTCACAATGGTTAGTCAAAAAATGTATTCTGGTACAATGCATTAACTATCCTACATTTAACACGCAAGCAATAATTATTAATGGTTTTGTTAAAATTACTTTAGGGTTTAATATGAGGATTGTTAGGAAAATACTAACAAAAGCGACCTGCATTCAAAGTAATGTACTTTCCCTAAAGGGCAAAGGGCCTTTAACACATTAAAACAAACAAACTGGACAACATAAAAAGGAGTGTCGTTATTGGAAGACAAAATTGAGGGTTTTAAAATATATCAATTTTGCATGTGGATTTTACTTGGAAAATGTAAGTTTACTTAATAATCTTTTCTAAGCTGCTAGACTAATAGTAAATAAAGACGTAGCAACATTTTCATAACAAAAATATTTCCTTGTTACTACAGTAATGCAAACTTATTAACAGTATATTTTGACTATTATATTGTACGTAAAATAATTAATTAAATACACAATCATATCAAATGACATAATTAAATAGAAAGCTTGGTTATACATATGTGGCGGTCAGTTGGGTTTAATAAAAGGGTCGTATAATAGTTGGGGACGGAAGGTAGCTACGTAACTGGGATTAATAAATCGACTGTCACCGTTTAACGGATTTGTCCCCAGAGACGCGCTAACGAATAGAAGCTGCCGTTAATTGGTGTAAAAAAGAAGCCTTCGTAACGCCATTACGTTACATCCCTTATATTATCCATCTCCATACGCAATATCCTTTATGGCATTACCTCTTCTATGAAAGATCTTGTATGATACTATAATACAATCATAAACAAGTATGGTATTTAACCGCTTTTTAAAATAATAATTGTCCAACAATTCATCGCACTATAAACATATTGTGCCTTTTAGATGTCCCACATTAAGTTTTCAATTAAATGAAAAAAATATCATTTGCACTGTTTTGTTTGCTTTCTGCAACACTCTTATAATTATTTAATACCCACCCCTTTGAGACAAATGTCTTATTTCAATGGATAAAAATATTGTCTTCATAAATTTTGTGACTTATCCAAGGCTTACTATGAAAATTAGCAAATACAAAATTATTTAATAAAAAAATATTGCATTTTGATTTACAATCACCTACAGCAAAACTAATAATATTAATTTTCATTAAATTTTTCTAGAGAAATTAATATATATTTATAGCATTTGATTTAACATTTTACTGAAACACTTTTCAAACTAATGTAATATTTTTCAAGTACACAAGTATAATAAAAATCATGCAAGATTATATAAACGAATCTAGCATTTATTATATCATTACCTATGCAGAATTTGTGAAGAATTAAAAAAAAAATAATTACTTAATTCCTAAAGTATTTACACACGCCATAAAAAAACTGCGTACTTAACAGAAATAATTTCAATCAGATACATGTGTATGTATATATTTCCACTTATTTTTACAATAGCCTACCCCATAAATATTCTTAATAATAAAGTCTATCGTGTATAGGTTTTTTGTTCAATTAAACCGAAATGATCCATGTCTTTTCTGTATTGTGCTCCAGAGTTCAACCACGAAACTAACTCATCAGATTTATGAGATTGTTTTGCACGAAACTGTATGTCTCCAAATAATTTGTAATAGTAGCAGGATAAATTTATTTGGCGATTGAGATTGTTAGTCGTGGATATAGATAAGGGGAATGTGACAGGTTGTAGGTGATTGTGTAAGGGGGAAACGGAACTTGGTGGTCCACCGCAAATTGGTCGATAATTAATTAGGGTACTGCACAAGGTAATGACCATAGGACACCATGACATCTCTATCTGTTCACCAACCATCCTTCTGTTCTATCTAACATCACTATTCAGATTGCCTGCTATCTCTCATATTGGACTATCCATCTAACAGGTGTTTTGATTACATTCACTATTACAATCAAATACAATGTAAATCACTTAATATATCTCCATACAATAGACAACATTAAACAATATAACTAAACATTGTATTTGTAGCGTATAGCTAAATTATTTGCTAGAAATCATGTCTTTAATTATTTCTAGAGAATTGGTTTTTGGATTAAATATTATTTAAGTATACAACTTCAGATTCAACATATAATTCATTGGACATTCAGAAAAATAATTTTTAAACAAATTTATATTCTTTGAAGGAATTTTTAAAAGATTGATTTATATATATATATATATATATATATATATATATATATATATATATATATATATATATATATATATATATATATATATCTATATATATATATATATATATTGATTTTTTTCAAATGTACCTGTCAGTGAAGTATTTATTTTATTTAACTATATAGCTACGCAGTTCACCGACAGGGGGGTTCTTAAATTAATCTTAGAATGCAGTAAATTAAAGTGAACTTGGAATAAGACGATCGATTTTTCTTTTTGATTCGAGCGGGATTTGAACCAATGACCACAGTATTTTTGAATCCCCTGAAATACTGATGGTTAAAATAAAATAACCGTAATAGTCAAAAGCCTTTATTTCAAATACTCTAGCGCTTCTTGTTTGATAATATATAGATCTTGTTTCTATGTAAATAAATTGAACAATTGCGGATGTTTCTATAATAATATAATATTAGTACTACATTAGGTTTGTTTATGAACTTACTTACTGTGAAAGTATTCATTGTTTTTCATTAAATAAATACAAGTATGTTTAGATTAATTCGTTAGTAAAGTTTCATTGGGCTTAATATGATTCAATTGTGAATAACTTCACATCCATGCATTTCTTACGAAACGGAGATACGAAAGTTTGCAATGACAGCATTGAATAAGTTCTCCATAGCACACGTACACACTGGGATATTTCAAAAGTTCATACTACTGTACTCTCAATACTACTACCACGAAATCTAGATATACTGGCGAATGCAATCTCGTGCTCTGTTGTGAGAAAAATGTCGGACGGCGCCAAAAAGGAGGGCCTAAGTGTTTTGTTGCAAACTATTTGGTAGAAAACTGTCTGTGAACACGGTGCCACTTTTGCAAACACTCAAATAAGGAAAAATATTTATTCTATATACTGATTTCCTCAAATTTACACATTCAAGATCACGACTACTTCCTGCTGAATGCACAAAATGTTGGTCTACAGAAACGAAGCAATCAGATGCAGGACAATACTAACAACTTGCAAGATTCATATAGCGATTCTCATCCCATTAATGAATATAAACTTCTTAGATGAATGATTGTTTTATATCACTTAGCGTTAATATAATAGAGAATATTTTCTATAAAATAAGACAATATATTTCACTAGAGTCTCTTCAAAATAGGATAATGGCACCTAGATTACTTAATTGTCTCTCTTTATGTATATCACAAGTTATATTCTGTTGAGTCCTTTATTCGTAGTTTTAAACGGAGCTCTGTTCTTCTATTCTATTCTTTAAACTCAGCCATTATACTATTTTTTAAATATTTTAACCTGTAAACTATCTGTATAGAAAATTGGTAATGACGTTGAAGCTTTAGAAGGACATGTTCCCATTAGACGACGAAACAAGGTGAAATCCCAATTTTGGAATAATTCGATAACCTGAATCTATGACAATCATTCTATCTAAATAATTATACTAATAATAAATAATGGACGTTAATTTTTTTATCACAGATTTAATCCCCTCATTAAAATCTTTTGGTCAATAACTATAAACAATAATAAAAATAAAATTTTAAATGTATAGTTTTTTTGTATAATATGATAATTAAAAATGTTGTAAAATAATTAATTGTTTGTGTTAAAAAAATATATTTCTCACACTTATTGGAATATTTTTTTAAATAATGCAGTTTACCCCAATATGGGTTTTCAAAGTATTCAATATGAGCAAACATCATCCGGGTGAAATAAAAATGAAGTTGATATAGTATGTCCTCAACGAGATCGCAAATAACTGACCAAGCGGAACATTTTAAAGAAGATATTAAAACCCCTCAACGGACGAGGGTATTGTAAGCCTTCTTGGATATATTTCTCATAACGTAGCATCGATATGATATAGAAAAAATGTGAAAGAAGAATCTTGCCGTCGAATACGATGCAATAAAATCCAAGCTGGTAGAGCTTTAAGCTGAAGTGAACATCGAAAGCATAAATAATACAAGGCGAGTATTCTAGTCTTTGGGTTCTATGTCAGGTGATAGATACCTTAGCACATATTTACAGCTCTGATCCTCTTAACTTCCTCGTCTGTTGCCACCTGAAACTTTGTATTCTTTTATGGACGAAAAGCTATAAGGCAAATCTTACAAATTTAAATAGTTACGTACCATAATATTATTAAATAAAATATTTATAACTACTCCGGATTTCAAAATAACCCATGAATATTGCTTTCGTTATTAACAATTTGGAGATTACATAATAGACTAAGCAGTCAAATTAAATCGACGTGATTATATACATAGCAAATGTAGTACTAGGTAATCTATGATATAGAATCTAACCACATGATTTTATTTAAAATTCTAAAATCGTCAAAAAATATCAATATAATATAAATTGTTAATTATAAAAATTTTATATTATAAATTGTGTATTTCTTCTTGACAATATATTAAGCCCGAAAATGAACACAGAAAAATAAAGACCTGAGTTAATTTATTAAAAAGTTTCACATATTATTGGTATATTTTATACTGTAGTAATCATTTTACAATTTTAATTTAAATTTTTTTTGTTTATTTTACGCCCCAAAAAGCTTTTGTGAGAGGGTTTTTTATACACAACAACGTTTTAATTTTCGGTGATCTTAACTATTACTAGTTACACAGGTCACCGACTTAATAATCGCCTCAGTATTTACTATACAATCCAGGAAATCCAATCAAGACGATCTATCGCGATTTTATTAATATTATTCCCGATCTCCCAGTCGTAATAACCGATCAAATCAATTTCATTTTTTTTAATTGACCGAGCTTCGAACCCATGACCACAGTATTTGTGGCCATTCGTCTTATCCCCTGAGCTATTACGCTGGTCCTATTAAAAAATAAATAAATTGCTTTTTATTATTAAAAGAATTAAGTAATTGATATTTATTTATATTATTATTATTTATATTTATATGAGGCGAGTAATTTGAGTATTTAGTTGCAGTATGGTTAGTAGAATAGTTGGAGAATCTCCGTAATGAAATATCTGCATCACTCGTTGACTGACATGTGGATGGTTCGGGTTCATATCTCAGGCGATGCATTCGTGTACATGTCGGAGAGTTAATTTTAACTAATGGGTGTAATATCACACTCTTGCGTCATGAGGTTTTAGCTTATTTGAAGTTATATCAATGATCAGCGTAAAAGCATTGCGTCAGGACGTGATTAATATTGAAATGTGTTGAGCACAAAGGATGTATTTTGATCTGAATGATTTGCATTGATTATGTGATGATTAGAATTTCAGGTGCAGGCTTTTAGTGTAGCGCATTTTCATAGTATCCATAAATCACAGGCTTAACACCAACAAGTACCACCTGCCACTTGAAAAACACTCTCTTCGTGTATTTTTCACCAGGACGCTGGCATTCTTTACCATTTATTTCCCGCTTGTAGAATTTTCACAGATTGAATCCATCAGGTGTGGGTAAGTGTGTTCTTCTGACAGGCACACCATTCAAGAGATAAAATAAATAAATATAAGTACAGGTGTGAGGCAGGTAGGGGTCCTGAAATTTCCAAAAGAAGTTCATGGCGTCACGCATCAAGTGAATAAATATTTCAAAAAGAAACCTTTCAGGCGACTCTTTCGCCCTACTCGGTTTTGTCACTTCTTTTTCACGTTCGATACTAATTTGCAATATAAACAAGTACTTATAATATAATACTGTTTTCAATTAACAAGATTTATAAAAAAAAACAAATTTGTTTCACAAATATAACACTAAACTGACTAAACCAAATTCTCTACACCCAAAAAATGCCTTCACGAGCATTTATCAAACAAATATTAAATATAGGGATATAGTATAAATATTTTGTTTTATCCTCCATGTTATTAGCTTTTAAGCACATGTTTTTTATTTTGAGATTTTTTTTAGTTTAATTAGGTTTATAATTATATTAAATTTAAAGAAAACAGTCTGACGATGACTACATGTTAGTAGTTGAAAGTACTTGGACATGCTAATAAATTTCTGTGAAACAATTTTCTTTAAATTATGAAATTCCACCCAGAAGAACACTTTCAACAATTTATATTATGCTTACCAAATCGTAAATTTATAAACATATGGAATGTTATTTATAATCAACTGTAAATTGAATATCGTTTTAAAGTGTAAGTGTATTTCATGATTAACATTGAGTAAATATTTATTTTCTTATGATACTGTCTAAAGATTCAAAAATATTCAATGTATTAACAAATTTATTTTAGTCCCACTATTACTCTTTCTAGAAAAGGATGTAATAATCGATTTTGTGTTGCCTACTTATAGCAAAATATATTCAACATTTTAAAATAAAAAATCAGCAATATCCTTTTGTAGTGCAGAAGTCTTGTCTAATTTTATAATATCACCTAGATTTTGTATTATATTAATTTAATTAGAGCTGTCTTATGGCACAGTGGTTATTGTAACGGATTCGTGAGTGAAGACTCCCGGGTTCGATTCACGGCACCGGAGTCACTTGGTAGATCTAGCTTAGCAAACTAGATCTTAAGTACTCATTGCTGTGTGGTGGCCTGGGAAACCATCTCTACTATATTCTACCTTAAAGGCCAGGCCAAACTCTTACAAAGGGAGTCCCGTCAATAGGGAAGGCGTCCCGGTATTTATTTATGTAATTAAATAAGTATTGTTGAAAATGTTTGACGTGAGCTTGTCTTGTATTTATGATTGAAATCAGTTTCCAAGGTAGGTAAAGTTATGCGAGTATGTAAGGTAGATAAGGAACTGAGTCGTCTTTTCCTTTTCACTTTTGACATAAACAAAATACACTCGGTCTGGTTGAATTCCTTAGGGGCAATATCACATGAAATCCTATTTAGACAATATTTCCCGGCGCGCCACTTCCACAGCATCACTTCAACCCTCTTCCATACTCATACACTCTACTAAAAAGGAACATCAAACTTTTCCTACTTGTATTCATATTTTTATATATGCACATATATATGATAGATTAAAATATGCTTTCATCTTTTATTTTATTTTATATCGATAAATTAATCACCTCATTCAACGTCTCATAAAATAGAATTTCTCTATAAAAATCATAAGACAATGTTTAAAAGATAGGTTTAATCTATGTACAATTCGAGCCACTCACCCAAAAAAAATTAAAAATTAGATAGTTATTTTTGTAATTATTTCATCTCTCACTTGTTAATACGATTTAAAGTCATTAAATGAATAAATTTAATAAATTACAGGAATTTTGCTAAAGCATATTATTTCCATATGAATCAATTAAACATTTATGATATACAGGTGAATTAATCATCATATTTTAAAATTCAATTTGTATAAAACTGGAACCTGTGCCTACCATTTTGCGCCGTATTCAAGATATGCGTGCGGTGCGTGTGTGTGTGTACCAATGCTACCAAGCTCTAGTCTATTCGTACACATACGACTCACTAATACACTATTATATTGAATACAGCCCATTGCTTCTATGTACATATTTGCTCTATTGTTACATTTATTATATGTAGTTGATTCTTGCTACGCCATGGCGCATTTATTTCAAATAAAAACATTGTAGTACTAACTTTGCGTTCAATTTTTAAAAAAATGTTTTGAAGAAGATTGAAACAGATTTTCAATCAAAATTTACCCAAACAATAAAAAAAATCAATTTTATTGTTTTTTGTCATCTTTTAAATGCAAACAAGCTGTTTTTAACACCTTTGGTTTTACAATATAAAATCGTACATGTATATGATGTCTGTTTTGAACACATATGTACATAAAGAAAAGGTAGTAATATTTGTAAAACAAAAGTGAAGCCCAGGTCACGTAAAACATGTCATACAATCTCATATTGTGCTTGAATTCTCTACTCGCAAATCCACGGTCTAAATTCATTCGCCCGTCGCACACAATATACTTCTTCTTACATGTGTTTTATCTTATATTTTTCAATTCTATTCATATAAAGAACATGACAGATTATGGTGCTTTCATTACACGTTCACTTCAATAGCACGTTATTATGATTTTCAACTATGATGTCTTGTATAATATCACATAAAAAGCGCTACCTGTCAAGAAGTATCTGACTGAATATTAAATATATTTGTAATACTTCAAGTTTGTATTTTCCTTTTTATTACCTGAAATAAGTATTTAATCAAAATTAATACCAGTTTATAATTTAATTTTTACTATAAATAATAATGACATTCTAATTCGAACCATGCATCAAATATGTAGCTATAAGTATATGTAGCTGTTAGGCTTTTTTTCACTAATTCGCCATTATCTAAAAACTATGAAATATGACTTAGTGCAGTATACCCTCTACATGTTTATTACATTTTTTTTATTATGTATGAATTATACATTGATTGATTATACAATACATTATAACTTAGGTAAATATATAACTGGATTTCTTTTTTTCCACAAATATTTTTTTCTCTTTATAATTTATAACATTTATTTGAAATCAACAATCTGTTATTATAATCTGCGCAAATTTGAAATTTTTCCAAATTTTTATTTATTAATTAATGATCATTAAATTTTTGAAAATATGGTTGTCCAACAATATAATGGAAAGAGTTAAAAAGCGAATAAAATATGACGAATAGTCGCTAACTACATATATATTTGGCTAAAATTGATTGATTGATAAGTAACATTACACTGGTTATGTTTTTGTTTGGTAAATAGTGGCATTTAATCGATGTTCAGAAATTAATTTCATTGAGTAATAAATATAAAATTATCAGTATTATCCTTGTAAATAAAATGTGATAGTGAATATTAAAACTTTGCGTATGGGAAAAGATTTGGCAAGCGGAATAACGCGGCGCGGTTAAATTTATGGGGTAAAGCTTATCGACTGGCAATCCGATGAATTTACAATTGATTTAACATGAGTGGAATTAATAGATGCCATTTAATTTTTCGTGTATCCGGGGTAGGTATGAAGCTAACCATCAGGCCATCAGACCACCCCATATACTAGTAGGTAGCAGGGGGATGATTTGATTGAAACCTCAGCTGCTATAAATGAAATGTCACTCCAGCGCTGGAGCCTTTCAAAGGGCCGGTATGCTTATTTGGGACCGAAGAACGCTTTTTTTTATCTCACTGGGATTTTTAATTAATCACTTTGATCGGGTACTACGAGTAATGGACGCATCGTTACGTCGCAAGTTTTCCGTATTGGCGTCATCCAATCGTTTACCGTTACAAACTAATATATCTGCTACGCTTCACCATAATCTTTATTAATTAAGTTTTTACCCCAACAAAGTAATTTATCTTTTTATAAGTTTAATTTATGAAATTTACTTCAATAGCCATTTAACCAGAACTAACATTAACTTCAAAACCATAGCAGGCACATATGAGATGAGATGTAGCACCAAAGGTTTCGTGTTTCAGCCGCTTGGGGCGCTGCTTCTACCGCTCATATGATTAACTGTCGCTTGTCAATCTTTCAAATAACATGTATTTCACTCAATAAGTGCGACACTAAAAGTTGCTCGATATATTCAAGGACAAATAAAATGGTACTATGTAAACAATTTACACGATCATCGCGGATGTTTTTGTAAAAATAATCATGTTGGTCTCGAGTGTCGGATTATCGAACATGTCGGATTTTAGGGACTACAATTTTCATGATGCCGCAGCCCGATATGTTTGAGTCTATATGTATAGGTTTGAAAAAATGCACATGTTTAGTGACTGGGCATATTCGAATGTACGACGTAATATTGCATGGCGCTTCTATAGATAAACATTCATTGCTATTGACAGTTTCATTTAATAGTTAAATTATATTGCCTTTAAGGAGAAAATAAATAATTGTGTACGATACATATGTGTATTTCTTATATATCTGAATTTATTTCAATCCGAATATATAGACATTGAAAGTCACAAATAATAAATATATAATAATAAAATGAATCTGATTCGTGTTGTTTTCTCAAGAATCTAGATTATTTAAAGAACATCTAATAAACTCAACTTATAGTGATACCAATTACTTGTAATATAATACTGAAGCTCTTGAATTACAAGGAAGAAATTTAAATGATAATTATTACAAATATAATCCATCTATATTTTTACCAAATACATACTGTCAAATTCTCGCGGAAATCGATATAATATTATTCATTGATATAAAAAAGTTAATAATAGGCCACAACCCTTGAGTCAGACCCCTATTTTTTTATAAGCCCAGAGTAGAATAAAGCGTTTGACAGGGTTTTGAAATTGGAAATAGTGACAGTAGTACCTGATTTTTCTGCTCCAATAACTACGCCACTATATTTCCCACATCAAAATATTCTATCTACTTCTGACACAAAAATCATCATATTCCAACACAAAAATAATCAAACACCCTCTAATGTATTTGTAAAAATAGTCCAGGAAATTATTATTCTCTCCACCATTTAATGAGAAAGTATTAAATATATTGTAAGGGTGGTGCTGATTAGACTAACTAACAATTGAAAATATCATACTTATTTTATTTGAAGTTGCAACAATGTCTATTTTTGCTCAGCAGTAGATATATGACATTATGAATCTGACGGGGAAAAATCACATCTCACGTTACGTTTTCATATGATCGAGGCAATTTCAGGGGGAGGTTATGAAAAAAGGCTGTTTGGACAAGGGACAGGACATTGTAGAACCTCTATTGAAGCCTGTCATCCCAATATTGCACATCTCAGTACCAAATTTAATAAAATACAACAAGGCGTCATTGAAACCTCTAAATAATTGATTCCAGTTTAATAATAGAAGCACTAGCGGGAATGTTTTCACACCACACCGTGGCATTAATTAAGATTGAAAAAGTATGCAAAAACACGTGATGTGAATGAACTACTTTTATAAAATAGTAATCAGATGCAAAAGGTTCCGTGACACAAACATTTCCAAGTGTTCGTGCAGCCGTGTAAATATTTTATTTCCAAGTTAATACCCACACAAAACAATACTATAAAATACTTCTTTGGAATTGTTTTTCTTGAGCCAATTCGATTAATAGGATAATATATTTGATGTAGGCTTTGAGCAAACTTTTCTGTATACAATCATTAGAAAAAAACTTATTTTCCGATTGATTTTTAAAATAATATACTGATTCGCAAGTACCAGTTGTATGGATGGTTTGTTATAACTCTTATAATTAAAGTGACTAATTTTTCAATTAATATACAGGTACATTTTATTTATAAAAATAAAAAAGCGGACAACGGAAAAATGTTTATTGATTTTTTATACGGATACTTTTATAACGAATATTTTATAAGCATGTCAAAATAAATCTTCCCAAAAATATATTATTTCATTACATATATTAATTATAATAAAACGTTTTTAATTTTTCTTTTTGTATAAAATATTAGTTTTTTGGTCTATGCATGTTATGTTGGATTACCCAGTTGTATAATCATATTTTCTACAAAAATATGTATTATATGTTTAAATAAATAACTTAGTTTTTTATTATTTTGTAAGTTTTCAGTTATTTAATTGCACTATAAAACTAAGATTAAAAATATTAACTTTAAGTGTGTAAAGTCTTTCAAATATATGTTTTTACGATCGATTGAGTAAACTGTAAATAAATTAACAAAATACTAGTGTATTTTCAGTTTTGAAGCAATCCTCTGATTAAATATTGTTAATTTGTGTAGTTATTAATATTCATTCATTCATAGATAAATTATATTCATTCCATTTGGAACCTTTTATTATTATTGAAAAAGACAATGGCTACTCATTGGTTGTCAGAGAAATACCTGAAACGCTAAGCTTTAGGATTTCATCACCGCAAAAACCAATTTGAGAATAAAATTAAAATGAAATAACGGAAACAAGAGGCTGATGTTGTCTTATAAGTTCTTAGGGAAGGTAAACATAAATTATTCTCAAATTGAATTGAAGACGCTTCCTTCTTGGATTGCACCGACCTGCAAGTGCTTCACGTCATTTCGATGGAATTCTAAATTATTTATTCCAGGTAGTCTGAAGTGAACTCGATTCTTTTATCTATTCTTATTTATATTGCCCGCAATACACCCCCCACAATAGCCTTGCACGCTTCATTAATAATTGTAATGATTAAGCAGTTGATTTTATACAAAATTAATATCTTACCAGCCCATAAATTGTGAGGATATATATATGTATGCTTTATCACGAGAGTGGAAGTAAATTTAGTTGCATACTCCGCTTAAGCAAATGCACTTCGTTAAGTTCACATTCACACGACGATATGAAAATCTAGCAATATTATCACACATACTAGTAATACTAATATTACGACTCGAACTTCTTACTTTGAACATGGAATGGTTATAATAGGACTCGGCGCAGACAAGTTTTACTACAGATATGAAAATACAACGATGCATCCAGTCAGCTTTGAGTTAATTACTAGGATACAGAGAACTCCTGCAGTCTTCCAGATAAACCATGTATGGATTTGTAGGGTCAAAAGCCTGTCAAAAAGATGGCTTTGTGAATAAGGTAACTTTGCCATTTAGACATGCGATGTATAAGTTGGTTATCTAGTTGAATACCGCAGTGTTTAAATACTGGCTTGGCTACTAAAACTTTCAAACACACTCGACCGCCGTCAGCAATTTATAGATTTTTATTCCAAGGAGAGTATTATAATTCAGCCCAGGGTAATAACAATTAGTTGGCTATAAAGGAAAAGCGCACCGCATATAATCTAATCCTAAATCTTGAGCTTTCGGGACACTTTAGTATGGACTTTATATTGCCTCCTTAGTACCGGTGGTATGTTAGCTGCTCGCCACATAGTTAAGACACTCTACAACAAAAAAACTTGTATATTAATTAATTAACTTGATGAGGCTAGGCTCAATTTTTTTAATTGTAAAAATTCTAATCTAGATTTTCAATTGATAAAAATAATTATAGTGAAGTTAGGGTATCGATAAATATTAGAAATACATACATATGTATGTATTTTTTCATATACATACATATGGCAAAAGTTCCCCTACAATTTTGATTGCGCTCCTTCTTGGCTATGCAACGTTTAGATCAATTTCGTCACTATTTATGCTCGTTCTTGTGACGCATATATTAATCCATTATAAAATTCAGTCGAATCGTGCG
Organism: Agraylea sexmaculata; assembly: GCA_022606485.1. Taxonomy (NCBI): domain Eukaryota; kingdom Metazoa; phylum Arthropoda; class Insecta; order Trichoptera; family Hydroptilidae; genus Agraylea; species Agraylea sexmaculata. The sequence goes on from JAGTTH010002370.1 coordinate 25,145, forward strand.
ATTGGTTGGGGCGAAAGTGATCCATACGCCAGTCTGGGATTTATTTTTTATTTTTTATACTTTGGAGGAAAATAATGCTGTAATATTTATACGATACCCTACATATGCAAGTAAAAGTGCACCCTGTATTATATATTTTATATATGAATTTGCATTCTTTATAAATTTTATAAATGCTTTCTTGTATTCCTTCTATGAATGAACATTTGTAAAAGAGAACAAATTCGTACAAAGGAATACTCTATCCTATTTTGTTGGTAACTAAAAATACACCACTAAATGTATATAACTACTAATAAAATAATATTGATTATTTAAAATAAAAACGTTAAGAATATAGGTTTTTTCCCGGCCAGTAAGACAAAAATAACAAATTCAGATTCAGTCAAACAGTTGAGATAATTTAATTATGAACGAGAATAAAGAATGTATGCATATTAATAGAAATTGACATATTTCCAAATGCAAACCCAACCATTATGCAATAAAACACATATTTACTAAATTTGTATTATGCCACTGATAAAAATAAGCCGAAATACATTCATCTCAATAAAGCCTATTTATTTTTAAAACAATTGTTCATTTTCGAAACTGCGTGAAATTTCAACATCAGATAATGGTTAATCCATAATATTATTTTGTATTATAAATGTATATCATGCTTAAATTTTATTACGAATATCCTGATTGCAGAGTTATTGTTTTGCATTTTCCAATAATTACATATTGTTTAATATGCCACAGTCCTGAATATTGGATTGCAAGAAATATCCCCTAATATGAAAATAATTCAGTAATAAGTATTTAAAATCCAATTTATTCGTTCGGTAATGTCAAAACTCATAAATATGGCTCGACGTAGTTTAAAAATAGCCAAATGATTGATGACTCGCAAGATTTCTTCGGCTTTGTTTTATATGGAATAATTTGTTTGTATTATAATGTGTTGTTATAATTAAATACCAGGGGTTTGTTTTCTGCCTACATACATACAAAATATAATTATACTAACACGTTTCTGTGGGTAAAAAGATTAACTGTGTATCGTAAAAAGTGCGGTGAAAAAGGCTGACATCATAATACAATTTTTAATTTCAGTTATAAAGCGTGTACAATTTCAACACAAATCCCTCATTAATAGATTCATTATATTATTAACATAACGAAATTATATATATGTAGAACTTCTTGTCATATTTTTTGATATGGTTGTTTGATTACAATTTTTTTTTGCATTTTCAATTGGGAGTAATCTCCTCAGAATCAAGATATCTTATTTCAAGTTTTTCGTTGTGAAAATGCCCAGAATTGTCATCAGGTAAGGAATATCACTTGGAGGGGAAGAAATTGGAAAAAGGGGGAGAAAATTGAAGCATTGCGTTGAGGGAGCAATTGCGGGTTATTGAATAAATCGCGCGCAACTCTATGGTGAAGTAGAAAGTCTTGGGGTTGAAGATCGAGATTCGATGCAGTTGTAAGATCCTCCACAAATTGAATTCATCTCACACAGACTTGGAGTATTTCTTCAGTTATAGGAATTTAAATAGTAAGATGTCTTCTGCCCGACTCGACGCCTTTTAAGACCGCATCCAAGGCACTCGATCACCCCTTTGAACGATCCTTTCTCCTTTACAATATACCATTCACACAAAGACCTTCAGAATGCAACCGAAGCAACATTGTGTAAAATCAAAATAATTCATTTTGTGTTTAATATTTTACTCCATATTCATATAATTGAGTTTCCATCAAGCGGATGGTAAAAATTATGTCATTAAATATCCAGAAAAACAGCTTATTTTTATATCGATCGACTTATGTATCATCTTTATACAGCTTAAAATAATATAAAATATTTTTAAAGGAGGTAATGTATCACAAAGTTATAGAGAAAAAATATTTTGTATTTTATTTTCATCCTATTTCACGATAATAATTACACAGTTTAAGCATATGTTGAGAAAAACTTATTATATTTCGGATTAATATACATAGACTGATAGCGGCATATTGTTAGCCAAAATAAATGATGAATAGATTAGCCGAATTTTTAAATTATTTAATTAATTTACTATTACAAATATCAGGTATATATTATTTTGTTATACTCGTATAGATAGAAGGGGCATGAAATATGCACATTCAAACGTGTCAAATTACTATGAAATATATTAGGGCTAAATGACGAATTAACTTTAGAAATTATGAATATTAATTTATATATAAATATATGAAGCAACTTTTATTGCTTACTTTTCAATATAATTATTTTGAAATATCTGGCGTAGTGACATGGAATGATGATCAGATGACAATTTTTGTTCGCGTGTTAAAATCTCTTGAATATGCCACATCTACATATAAGTTGATTGCTCTAACCCCTTTAAAATATATTTTAAATCCACTTAATATATGTTTATCTTGCGGATGGGTACTAAAGCTATGAATAATTGTATAGTTAGTGGTAGTTGAACGCACAAAGGCATTATTTAGCAATCACCTTTCTCTTGACACGTATACTATCGGAACGAGTTAACTTGTGGACGCAATATCTTGCTGGCTTTTGTTTAGACTCCATCAAGTTAGTTCTCAAAGCCATGGCTTCCGTTCTAGAGAGGGTTTTACTCCAAAGCCATGTTACTTTACATTTTGTCTGCCTCTAAGAGTTTCCACGGCGGACACTCTGCTACTTTCTGATAGAAACCAATACACTTTCCAACTATACACATTAAACTGAAAACGAAAATCTTATATCCCCATATAAATTACCTCAGTCACACAACCGTACACTCCGTCCTGATACCCTCAAGTGAATTTAACTTTGATAGTTTCCTACCTGCCAATAATACATTATTATATAAAAAGTGTGATGATAGAAAAATGAGCATTAAAAAACGAATACTAATAGAAGGGATGGTAAGAAAGCAAAGAAGCATTCAACTCGGTTAAGTATATTTTATAACTAAGTTTTATAATCTGAAATATTATGTATGAGTACCATCCGTATATTATGAAAAAAATATTTATAAACCAAAGTGTCCACCAGCGTAATAGCTCAGGAGATAAGACGCGTGGCTACAAACACTGGTCATGGCTTCAAATCCCACTCAAGTCAAGAATTTTTTAAATGATTTGATCAGTAATTACGACTGGGAGATCGGGAATAATATTAATAAAATTCCGATCGATCGTCTTGGTCCAAGTTTACGCTTATTTCCTAGATTATAAGGTAAATACTGAGGCGATTATTAAGTCGGTGACCTGTGTAACTAGTAATAGTTAAGATTACGACAGAAAATTAACACGTTGTTGTGTTTAAAAAACCCTCTCAAAAATACCTTCTCACAACAAGCTCCATGAGGCGTAAAAATAAGTAAATAAAAGTGTCCAAAACCGCCCATTCATTTTTATGTATTATATTAATTAAAAATTCTAAGATTTAACTGTCGAGTTGTATAGCTCACTATTTGAAGAAACCAACCCATATATTTAAATTTCATCGACTTCCTTGGTTCCGTAACAAATCAGATTATAGCAAATGAGAACGCGGAAAACAGAACACGTCAAATTAATTATGTCTAATTAGAATACTTGGTAAATAGTTATATCCATTAGCAGCATTTATGTGTTATTGGTTAAATTTTTTTTTTCATGCGTATACTGAAATGTAATTATTTCACGGTATATGCCGGATAGTTGTTTTGACAAACATCACAGATTGAGTTTGTATCGGCAATATTTTCATTGGGCAACTGTAATTAGCCACCGATATAAAGTTTATTTTGGGCCAGTTTCAGTGGATTTAGTGTGTACGATCGCTGTAATTATCCAATTAATTTTCAGTTCCGTCTGAAAAGACACCATTTTGAGTGAACCAATATTGATTTTGGTCGCGGTTCACTAAACACTCAGTACAGTTTCACATTCGTATTACTAATAAAGTTGGCACATGTCCAATGTTTAGTGATACGCACATGGATGACATTTCTTAAATGAGGGTCCAAATGTAGCCGACTCGAAATGGCCAACTTAATTTGGCTAATCGAATTAGTGAAGAAGGGAGAGTTTCAAGATCGGGATTATAGTCAAGTCTCCTCGTCGCTTCGGTGGTATTAAAAACTTTACGTCTTAGTGTTAAGTAAAGTGCACGTCCAGTTAGTTTGAACTAACCCAACAATTAGTACGACATTATATACCCTCTAATTACAAGACCAAGGGTATCATACTGATTGAAATCAAATACAAACAAAAAGAATGCAAAGTTTGTAAACTTGCATATATATAGACTGGAAGTGAGCTTAAAGCTTACAATGAAATTAAGTTAAAAGAAGATGGTACAAATATGTGAAATATGCTTTCCATACTGAACAAGCAAATTAAATAGAAGAGAAAATTGTAAGGGTTGGATACTATAATTATGATACTTAGAAAGAGTATTATATTATTTTTAAGTCTCCTATTATTATATGTATTTTTAAACTTTATTTAGTTTGAATCAAACCATAACGAGGCTATTCATAAATAAGTAAAATTAATTATCTATTGTATATCCCAAATAAGAAAACACAATTTGACGTGGAAAGGATAAAAGACAAACTATCTAATAAAATGAATTCATTAAATATTTAAAGTTAAAATAGTTTTATTAGTTAAGAATCACAAAATAAATTTTAATAATAAAAAATAATGTTTTTTATGTGTGCCATTCATAACAATTTTTTTTTATATATACCTACATCCTGAAGAGCGTTTTGAAAAGGTTTTCACATTTTGGTGTTTTAGATACAAAAACGTGTTAATTCATTGACTGTCGGTTATCTTAACTAATACTAGACTTGATAATAGCCTCAGTATTTACTTACAATCTAGGAAATCAGAGTAAAGACGATCGATCGGGATTTTATTAATATTATTCCCAATCTCCCAGTCATAATAACCGATCATTTTTTTTTTACTTCAGTGGTATTTAAACCCATGACCACAGTATTTGTAGTAACTTGCTTTGTTGCTACTATTACGCTGGTAATATATTTCATAAATCATAAAATTTATCCGCTATTCAAAACTCTTACAATCGGTAATATTTGAACATGGTGTTAACAACATATGTAATATTTCATAGCTCAAACACTATTCAAAGTAAAACAAAAGTTCCAATGTGTGAAACGTAAAATATCATTCATATCCAGGTAATATCCATCATAAAAATTACAAGGGAAGGCATCGTCCCTATCCTGTACGCAAACACCGGCGTCAATTTATCATAAGAAGACGCAGCGTCGCGACGCTGTGGTCTAAAGAAGCTTTACTCCACCAAACAATCTTCATACATTTATTATTCTTTCAACGTCTGAATATTTATCATCGGATTTTAAATTTCAAAATCGTAAAAATATTTTTTTTGGTTCAATCTACATCGAAAATATAATGAAACACTTTGTTTACGCAAAATTTTAAAATACAATAGCCGCTTGGACAAAAAAAAACAAATGCAGCAAAAAAAAACAACATTTGAGGTACAATTTGAAATACAAATGAATCGAAAGCGCTGTTTGTTGTATAACGAGTGTGTTATGTTCACAATTCATATGTTTGCTTTCCTTCCATCCAACACACTGGATGATGTTGTGTTTTGTAATAAATCATTGTTCTGTGGATTTTAATAGAAAAATTATTAAGTATATATGATAAAATACAAAGCTTTTGAGCACGCTTTTAACTTAATAATATTTATACTCTTTCTTTTGACTGAAGCTTTGAATTTTTTTCAGCATTTGCGTAGGAATCATTCTGTCATAGACACACCGGCATATTACTTTTATCTTCAAATCCATCCTTTTAACCAAAAAAATTGAGCACAGAAATTAAGAAAAGTAAATTTACCATACTTTATTCATGTAAATTTTAAATAATTATATTGAAGAGTTGGATTGTAGACATATATTTACACAAAAATATATTACGAACAATATGCATTTCTCCCTAACGTGTACTAGTATAAGAAAAAAATATTTAACAAAAAAACTATTTTCTTTACACAAGTGAGATTATGTTGAAAATGGTTCATATTATATTTTATAATTTGCATTATTTTTTTATTTTTTTCTTGGCTCTAGTATTAAAGTAATTTGACTTTGGAAACAAAATGCGCCTACAAAACGGCTATAAAAATGGTGTTTTTTATTTTAATTAATTACTTTTGAAAAAATAAACTAACCTTTTTTATTATTAATATTAAGAGAAAACAGTCGTCTGGAATACCAGAGAACCTGCATCTCTGATAGAACTTTTTTGAGACTTTTAATAGTTACACAGGTCACCGACAGAGCGGCTCTGCCCGACTAAATAATCGCCTCAGTATTTACTTATATCAATCAAGGAAATCAGAGTAAACCTGGAGCAAGACGATCGATCGGGATTTAATTAATATTATTCCGGATATACCAGTTGTAAAACCGATGATATCAATTTTTTTTTTTTACTTGAGCGGGATTTGAACCCATGACCACAGTATTTGTAGTTACTCATCTTATCCCCTGAGCTATCACGCTAGTGGCTTACTTTGTTAATTAATTAAACAATTAGTAAATAAAGGTTTTGGCCAACTGTAAAAAAGTATACGTATACTACAAGAAAATTATTACTTTATTGTATATATATATTAATTTATTCACAGGTAAATTAAAATATGTAATTTTTTGGTGGTAATATTTATGTTGAAATATGAGTTTCCGGATAAATATGACACAATATGACACACATATTTTTTCATCAAATCAAATTGTGAATGGGCGGCGAATTCCCGGTGAGAATGAAATCATTCCGATTGCAGACAAACTGGAAGGGGACATTTTCCGGATCACTTGTTTTAAGTAAATTCATTTCTATGGGTTTTTTCCCCTTTTAAATCTGATTTGATGGAAAACTCCATCCAAGATGCAACCCATCTTCATCAGGTGGTAACGGGGCGGAGACAGACCCTTTTAACAGATCCATTTTTTCATGTCTTTTTCACATAGACGATTCCGGGTTCACTTGAATCCATTTCCGTTGAGCGGCGCCATTTTAAAAGGTTCTATTCCAAGGCTTTTCGCCAAGAATGAATGGCCACAAGTCTTGCGTACATGCTACAAACTACCGAAGCCACTATATTACATCACTTGTGCTTTTTATTCCACAATGCACTCCTTTCACAATGAAACATTCAATTTTGCCAAAGAATCGCCTTTGAGAGAACCGTTACATAACTATAATATACATATTTCATATCCTCACAATCACACCACGTGTATTTTGTTTTCGGGGGTAGTTTATTAACTATTGGGTCATTGATTCCAGCGCATGATTTGGTTATCAAGCGATTGTGGAAATTCAATAACATTTTTATTACAATTAATTTGCCGCATGTATATAATACGTAAATATTTTATAATGAATATATGTTAATTTAAAGCCTGGGCAACCTAAACTGATGGGAATGAACATCATTGTTGCAATTGTCTATTTTAATACAGTAACCAGCGTAATAGCTCAGGGGATAAGAAGCGTGGCTACAAATACTGTGGTCATGGGTTCAAATCCCACTCGGGATCGGGATCGGGAATAATATTAATAAAATCCCGATCGATCGTCTCGATCCAGGTTTACTCTGATTTCCTGGATTGTAAGGTAAATACTGAGGCGATTATTAAGTCGGGCAGAGCCTCTCTGTCGGTGACCTGTGTAACTAACAATAGTTAAGATCACCGACAAACAATTAACACGTTGTTGTGTAAAAAAAACCCTCTCAAAATGACCCTTTCTAAAATAAAAAAAGCTCCTCGGAGCATAAATAAATAAATAAATAAAAATATATAAAAAATGCATATACCTATTCATGTAGATAACAAAGAATATCATATACCATTTGCCATATTTTTTATTATCCAATATAATATTGCCTCTCATATGAATTTAAAGGTAAAAAAACACATTATCTAAGTCTAATTCATAAAATGTTTTGTAATTATCAAACAATATAAAATTGAATGTTAATACAGATATTTTAATATACATACATATAGCATATACCTGTGTATGTATGTAGGTACTTTTGTGATGATGGTATGGAACACATTTATTAAACTAAATATCGCAAATATCCTAGATTACAAATATTCTCAATACGACACATTGAGGATTTTATATTTTAAACGAAGATTTATCAATAATTGTTTTAATATGCATTATTCCCAGTTCAAATAAAACACTAAAATTATATCGGATAAGAAAAGAGGAAAGATTTAATATTAATTGCTGTATATTTAAGCAACCGAATAACAAACAAATTAATCGTGTTCTGATATAACGTACACCGATTATAATGCTCGATTAAATTGAGCACGGTTATAGCGTATGAATTATTATCGTTATTCGTTTAATGTGGGCCCATATTTGCATGGTAAAATAATTATTCAAGCCATTAGTCTGATGTTTTATTCGAAATGGTTATTTAATTAATAATCTGATGGCGGGGATGAGCTGATTTGTATAGTGAAGGCTTAAAGGCGTGTGTTTGTGTGTGTGGAATAAGACTAGAATCGGGTTGTCTCCATTTAGTAGGCTTGCTCTGAAATTACGGTCGTGATTGATGGAGTCTACTTACACAAAACGTGTGACGTCCAACACCAAGTAAGAAGAAGCGTATCTATTAGCCTGGCCTTCTTACGTGTCTTACGTGACACGTGGATAAGGTTACACGTGTACCCCCTTTATGCGTATTTGCCCACAACATCATAACTCATTCTAATCAAAATGCAAAAGTCAATATGAATTTGAATCAAACAAACCTTCAATTATTTATCTTTAACGATCACTTATAATCCTGATAAGCCTTGTGGCCCAGTGGTTAGTGTAACGGATTCGTGAGTGAAGACTCCCGGGTTCGATTCACGGCACCGGAGTCACTTGGTAGATCTAGCTTAGCAAACTAGATCTTAAGTACTCATTGCTGTGTGGTGGCCTGGGAAACCATCTCTACTATATTCTCCCGTAAAGGCCAAGGTGGCCTGGCCAACCCCTTATAAAGTGACTCCCGTCAATAGGGAAGGCGTCACGATATAAAAAAAACGATCACTTATTATACGTATAAGTATTTAGTGAGCTTATTATATTGGTGCGTGTACGAATAGACTAGAGCTTGTTGTAGTATGTATTGATGTACACACATACGCACACACTCTAATTATATTTATAATACTATTATATTGCATAAATCCGTAACTGCGCCTATTGCTAAGAAAGATTATTCTTTTGTAATCAAATATAAATAATAATAATGAAAATCCCTGTCACGAATCACAGCAATTCAAGATTTGCACGATTAATTTTAAATATACTTATTAAATTTTGATCATATTATAAGTTGTAAATTAGCCCACTAGAAATTATGATTCAAGTCTTGCTCTACGTTAAACAAGTATATTAATGTTTTTAACTATGAATTGAGTCATCAGTTTAGTCTTCAAATATGTCACAAATGGGTTTTTGTAACATTTTTTCATATATTATAACTATAAGAATAATGATGTTAAAATAAATAAAAATACCGTGTCTGTAGGATTAATCTCAAATGCATTGTGTATTGTATAACAAATATTATTGTAAATTTTATTATTTAATATATAATTTGTGCAATAAAGTTAAACAAGTATAAAAACCTGTAAAGAAATGACTCTCTGGTTTTCTTCATCAGACATATCCATTACTGTAGAAAGATGCATCAGTGGGTCAAATGTGATTGAAAGTAGTAAACTTTGTCGTAGTTATGTTAAATTTATCGATATTGATATAAAATTTTATAGTCGATTGCTTCAATTCCCGTTTTAGTTGATTCAGATAAACAATATTTAAATAGTTGATCTAACATAACTCATGACTTAACTATTATATCCGAACATTTCCTAGTTGACTACGTACAAAATGTAAATATGAATAAACATTGCTCTTCGGTTATTAACTAAAATCATACTAAACTTTTACCAATTAACTGATTTTTTTAACTGAAAGTATTGTTTTAATCATATTTAATATAATAAAGGGATTTAACCAAGTAACCTGCCCTAATAAATTATTTTACTCTCGGCTTGTGGGGTGTAGTTTATTTGTAGCTAAAAGCAATCCAGCCTGAATTAACATATTTTTATATGACAGTATTTTAATTTAATAAATTCAATTTTACTTTTTAATTGGTAAAATATTTTTTCAATCGACTAAAACAATATAAACTGAATTGTTATGATTTTACTTATACACGTATTCATATTATTTTAATTGAATTGACCGAATGAGACACGAACCCCGATCAATTCCAAATCAGATGAATGTCTACTGTCAAGCCCATAATCACTTAATGGTCAGCTACCAAGTAATTTAATTAGAATACCAGGTTATTTTTTTTTTCTAAAAATATAACGGCGCAAAGGCTCCAGTATATGGGTGGAGGTTATTCGTAAACTATTTGCATTTTCGATGAAGTCTTCATTAGCTACGGCCGTCTTTGAGATGGATTCACTGTTTTTTTCATGGGATACTATAGAATAGCTTTTGTTATGTATGTATATTATATATTTAAGGTATTACGTATTTACGATACGGCACTACCTCTTTTAGACAAACGGTCGATTGGTCAACATTGAAGGCGATTAATGTCAGCGGTGAAATACACCTCTCTCTACATACTATTTCTATCCCCTTTCTCACCACGTGAATGGCTCTTCAATAAATAAAAGGCCATGTCGATTTTCTGTCCGATGGGTGGAAATTTAAAAATACACCCTAGAAGAGTGTAGAGTCGATAATATAATGGCGGTCACTAAACAACAATCACACATGTCCATACAAATGACAATATATGTGGTATTACCAACATTACTTAATATCGACATGAAGATGTAATCCATAAATACATTAATTATAAAGTTGACAGCATCATACAACAATGACAAAGCAAGCGCGAAACCGATGAGGCAGCCAAAGGATAAATCGTAAGGTTTTGTTGTCAAATAAGCGCTCGTCTGGGACATAATTGTAAATTAACAAGGTCTCTAACGCATCAATCATCCTTTATTCAATCTTCTTTCGCCAAAAGTTATATTTGCGGAATGGGTCTGTAATTAACGCCCCCACAAAACCGCCATCAACCCTCGGCATTGACTCCCCATCACCACCCACCACAACAACAACACCAAAGCACAAACTCGCATGCTAGCAAATGCTGAAAAAAAATGAAACACGCAACACATTTTATACGCAAAAGTATAGAAATCATGTATATTCTTGCGTATAAATGTACCAATTGGAAGGCTAAATAAAGGCACTACAATAAAGCCGTCTATGAAATGTGATCATTGGCTTTTTTATATATGACTACACAATGATAATGAATAATATTTTTTTAATAAAAAACACTTCTATAAATTTTGTTTTATTAAGACCTATTTGATGAAGATTATTACATTATATGATTTATTTAAATATAATAATTACAATTGTCAGTAGAGTAATTTTGTTAATTTAACCTCTTCTTTATAATTTAACACATATCGATTTAACTGAGAACATGTTATTTCAACAATCATGATATTTAAAAGACATGGGTTTTGCAAAGATATATTAATAATAATACTCAATATTATACATGGTGGATTTGAACTAACTGATTATATTTTAGGGGGTGATAGGGTATCGCAAATATATACTAAAAAATATTTTTAATATGAATTAAAAATAAATTGGTGAATACACACAACAAACACGTAACGATCAATTCTGAGTTTCACAAAACAGCTGATTCCAAGATAAGTGCCCAAACTAGATTTTAAAAGCACTTTAAATATGCTTTAATTTTTGATTAATATATTATTAATTGTTTTGTTTTTACTTATTCTTGCGATATCCTACCACCTACCCCTAAAGTACCTACCCCTAAAATATTAAATTAGTACAAGTCAATCCTATATACTCAAAGGGTTTGTTTTACCGTTTGTTGAAATTAAACAACTTTTTTATGATATTTAATTTTTAAATTATTTATAACCGTAACTATATACATGCAATAATGGCTCAGTAGTATTCTATTTCAAATTTCAAAGGGGAAGATTTGAAGGAGCTTAACACTAAACGACATTGCTAGCAATCCTCTGTATTTTTTTCTAATGACTGAATAATTTTTAAAACATTAAACAGGACATCCTGCACAGCTTTATCTTGAGAATGGTAGACATTTCAGTATAATATTATGTCCTATGCAAATATGTTTAGATGTTGGAGTGTACGTGCATAATTTTGTTTGCCTTGTAATTTGGTAACTCGTATTCTCACGTAATATGTTTGTCTAACAAGCCGACAAATGGACAAACGGCCTAGAAAATCTTTTTTAATTTTTACACCTGGTAAAAATTATGGAATACATAAAATGACAATTAAAGAATAGTATTCAATGTATTGTTCAAATAATTGGTATCATTGTCCTCTTCATACTTGTAAAGAAATATATTTATTGTAACTAAAAAATAAATTTATCTGACAAGTTTTTTTATGAATGAGTGAAGTCCGTCATTTTAGTTCAGTTGAAATTTAACCGTGTACGTTGTTTCTATAACTTTTATAAAAAATTTGGGAAATTGTGTAAGTATAAAAAATCTAAATATTAGCTTGTGTTATTCTCTTAAGCCCTACATGTGTAAAATTTATGGCCATGTCTCAAATATAAATCATCGGAGTAGGTATTTCAATAACTTATGAATTTCATACAGAACCACATATTCCATTTATTTAAATAAAGCACAAAAATGAAATTTCGATTTGTGTGTCGATTTCACAAAGACCTCCCACAACCAAAACGAAACACGTTGAATAATACAAATAGTTAAAAAAAAGGCCAATTTTTCGAGGGTGGCATTTCAGATTCATGTATTTCACAGTCATTAGAATGGTAAAAACAATATAACGCGAAAGATACGGGCTAAATGTGTTCAGAGTAAATGTTTTATTTATACAATGACAATTTTTTATATGGATGGGTATGTATTTTGCACATGTTGAGTTTCAGCCAACCGTTTTCAGTGGTTTTTTTTCATGGCGTGACAGCGTCATCAAGGTGTTATTGTTTCCTGTGACGACAAAGAACCAACCACAAACCCCTGTCATTTCGACTACGATCGTTATGATAAAAAAAATCACACTTGAAAAATTCAATTCCATATAGAAAATCTCTCATTACCCACAGTATAAATGTACTTTTATATCAAAACCAAAGCAATAGAAACGAGACTTGAATATGTGAGTTCACTTAAACCAAGCCCTATTATATCGCTTATATATGTAACTACTGATATTTTTTAATATATATTTACATACTGTAGGGTAATATTAATTAAGGAACCAATTTTTTTAATTAATTTCTAATTTTGGCATAGTTTAATATTAACATCACTATAAAATGGGTTGAAATTAATCCCTAGCTTAATCGTGGGTACCTATATTTTTCAATCCTTCTCACATGGAAATTATTTCATATAAGAGTGGAGGTTGTGTCTGGACTAAACGAAAAAAAAATTATAAATGAGGGTGCTTTTGGGAAGGTTTTTAGAAATTTTTAGATACAAAATTTGTTAAATCATTTCGTGTCGGTGATTACTAGTTACACAAATCATCTTAAAATCCAAGAAATCAGAATAAACCTTCATTCAATACAATTATCGGGATTCCATTAAAATTATTCCCGATCTCCCAGTCGTGATAACTTATCATTTTATTTTTATTTGAACGGGATTTAAACCCATGGCAACAAATTTTGTTAATTCATTATCTGTCGGTGACCTTAACTATTACCAGTTACACAGATCACCTTATAATCCAGGAAATCCGAATAAACCTGGGGATTTTTATTTAATATACCAATTCCTGACCTCTCAGCCGTAATAACTAATCATTTTTTTATTTAAACCCATGACAAAAGTATTTGTTAGCCACACGTTATCCCCTGAGCTATTACGCTGGTTTATTATTATTTTAAATAATAATAAACCAATAGGCAATAGGTGTATTTTAGAGGATAATCTTATTTCATAATATATGTAGTAAAAGCGCCTATAGTAGAAAAGGTTGGGTTATGAAAAAGTTGGATCTAGTTTTGTCAAATATTTTATGAATGTATATAGTACCTACTTTTAGGTATCTCAAATAGTTAGTTTTAATATCATCATCATCATAAGCACTCCAGTTCAGTGATGAACCAAGGCTTCCCGCCCCAGCATCTTCCACTTAATGCTCCTCCAGTTATTAATTCCTAAACTCCTAACTACCTTATAGAACTCGTCCGCCCACCTTAGCCTAGGTCTTCCCTACCTTCTCTTACCCACAGGCTTGCTGGATAGTATTTCCGATACTATCCCTCCTGCTCTTTAACCCAACCTAGTGTTAAAGCCCTAATAAACTGCACTACGTTCACGCTCTTATATAATGAGTAAATCTCATCGTTCCGTCTAATTCTAAATAGTCCCGGTGCCTCCTGAACAGGACCCAAGATCCTCCGAAGAATCTTCCGCTCGAACCCAAGTAGCCTAGTTTTAAAATAATTGGTTTAAATTAATTATTCGTGAGGGCACACGGAACTAAAATAATACTAGCCAACATAACCGTAAATCTTTGTTAGGCGGAAGATGAATCTTTTTGTTTTTTTTTATATATAAGACTCCTCCGACGCGACGTATAAGAAAAATGATTACCTGTATGGAAAGCACGGGGGAATGAAAGGCTTTAGAAGGGCAGTGGTGGTGTAATTTATTGTGAGCTAGATAAAGGCAGCTTTGTCAATAACGATAGACACAAATTCCCCGGATGCATCATGGCGGCTCAGCTCCCCGACGATTTCACGTTTAATCCAAAATCTACACAATTTTACCGATAGACCAGACCAACCACCCTATATTTCATCCAACTAGTATTAAATTTTAACCTGCCCAACAATATTTACACATATTTCATCTTGAAATAGATCGTACGTGCTATGAAGCCTTAGCCAACTTAGTTCTTTGAATCAAGGTACACATTACAAATATAATTAAAAATCCTATTACAAGAGCCTCAAAGTGTACATAAATAAGTATATTGGATAAATCCATATAAATAGACAACTTTCTGAAAAAAAAGGTGAGAAGAACTTCTACATACCTACTTTTTATTCATCATCTTTTCATTCAGCATACATCATATTTTAATGAATCAGAATATTAAACGTCAACTTTTATAGTTAATAGAATGAATAGATAATTCATGTAAAGGACCGTAATTCATAAAAATATTTTTAATATATAAATGTACAATTATTTTCATTGTCAAAGCATTGTTTTTTTTGAAAAAAAGTTTGAAAACTTAAATGTTAATATGAGTATATTTGATAAACTACCTTTTATTATATATTTTCTTTTTATATATAAATTACATACAATTTTTTTATACGTTATGATTAGATGTTACAATAATAAATTTATAGACTTTTAGAAGTCTTTTAGTTATTTTAACATGGAGTACAATAAATTGGTAATTAATATGATAAGCTACCTACTAATAATATATGATATAGATTTTATTTTTGTTATTATTTTTTTGATCCTTATATTTGTAAATGGGGTTCTTTTGCCAAAGTATTTATTACTCAATATTATCATGTCAAATAAAAAATTAAATACTCATGTAAATCACAGGTAAAACATTTATATACTCTCTACTCCTAAGTCCTAATTCCTAATATGTATTGTATTATCAATCAATTTATAATTCATACTTAATAAAGAAATTGTAATATTATATATATACAAATAATGTGAATATAAAATATAGTTACCATTATCAGAAAATGTTGGCATAACAATAAATGTTTACAGCCTCAATTCAGGTTTCATTTGTATGATGAAAATCTTCGAGTGGTGAATCTCTCTAGGGATAATAGAAAAGTAGTATTGATAGTATTTTTCTGGACGGCGAACAAGGATAATCCTGGTGACGATATTGGAAAATACCTCAGAGTGATGCGTCAGCTCTCTTTTGCGGCCGAGAAAATAATTATTCTTATGAGGGATGAAATAAATTGAAAATGTGTCTGTCTAAGGAAATGTTTGCACACTCTTCAAAAGCACGCCTCTTTAAGGGAACGTAATTCTAAACCAGACTCTCATATTTCCATTCCACCAAGTTTTCATAGCTAAGCACTTTTTACATCATTCCTATTCGATTACTGAAAAACGATACAGTGTCTCTTCCAAACACCATACACAATCTCTGAACATACCCATTCACAGAACAATTTAAAAATAGGTAGGCATGAGAGAGAGTATATCTCCTATTTTTTACGGATCCATCAAAAATGAGACTATTATAAATGTTTTGTTAGGAGTAATAAAGCGCAATCAAAGCTCGATTCCCGCACCAGGTGATCCATTTCAATTTATCAATAAAATTGTGATACTTTTATTATTTCGTAATTAAAACTAGAAGATCGATTACAACATTCAGTAGTAGTCTTAACAAAAAAAACATGTTTATTTATTTACGCTCCGAGGAGCTTTTTAATTTTAGAAAGGGTCTTTTTTGAGAGGGTTTTTTATAAACAACCACGTGTTAATTGTCTGTCGGTGAACTAAACAATTACTAGTTATACAGGTCACCGACAGAGCGGCTCTGCCCGACTGAATAATCGCCTCAGTATTTACCTTACAATCCAGGAAATCAGAGTAAACCTGGATCGAGACGATCGATCGGGATTTTATTTATATTATTCCCGATCCCGATCCCGAGTGGGATTTGAACCCATGACCACAGTATTTGTAGCCACGCTTCTTATCCCCTGAGCTATTACGCTGGTTTGTATGTATTGGGGTGTTTTAAATGAAGTCTTTTATTATGCAATTTATTTAATAAATATAATTTTCATATACATTACATACATGTTACAATATTAATTTTATAGTGCAAGTCTCTTTCTTATGTATTTTAATACGGAGTACAATCAATTGGTAATTAAAATAATTTTTAAATCACAACATAATTAATGGGAAAAAATAAAAATAACCCACTTGTAGAAGTGAAAAGTTATTGAGAAGCGAATTACTGTCCATAATTACTGTACCATATTACTAGTTAGCTTAGTGGTAAGAACACTTGACCGGTATCCGACAGACGCAGGTTCAATTCCCACACCAGGGGTGGTAAAATGAGGTATTTTATTTATTTCAATTTAATACACTTCAATTCAGTGTATTAAATAAGTGTACATATTTTCTTATGCATATCTATATAATTATTCTAAAATACTTTAAATTGTATCACTTATTCATTTTTAAATATAATTTTTTATTACTTACAATAATGTTAGTTTTTTTATTTCAGGCACGGGGATGATTTTACGATTATTATTTATCACGTAATAATCCAATTATATAAAAAATAGTGGAAGGTATACCAGGTAGGTTATTGTAGTAATAGATGTTGCAGATAACAAAAAGTGCCATTTTGTCCCAACAATATCATTAACGTCTCTCCAATCTCACAAGTTTCCTGAAAACCATACAAAATAACGACTACAATAAACCAACAATATTTCTCACACTTTTTTATTATTCATTAGATCAGTATTATTATTACAACATCTTTATTATGCATAAGTTTTTAAAATTATTGGTAGAACAATACATCTTTGGAAATATACTTGGGTGTACAGAGTGTATAAATCTTTTTACCTATAACTGACATGAGAATGTTTTATTTACATTTGATATAGAAAGAATGGGTAAATAAATAGAAACCTATTCACAAATTTGAATATTGATAAATAATAACAACAATAAAAGCAATATTAACAAAACAATTACAAAATATAGTGCTTTAAAACTAAATAACAGTTTGTTTGGCTAAAACCAAATTTGAGTTGAGTGGATTATTAGAAATTTAATTTAATTTTTAAAAATAATGTCAGCTTTGGAAGTCCATTGATAAAATGAACTTACATTTTCTCGAGGCATATTTGGTTTTATTTACATGTCTTTTACATTTACATGATTGGGTTGGTGAGTTAGTCATTTTAGTGTAATGCTTTTTACTAAAATCTGCGATATTTGCTTTCATCATTTTTAACTTAATGTCCTCGTGGACTTCTTTAAGAAATGTGCCAGGTTCAAGATTTAAGGCCATCTTAAGACACTTGTTTTGGACAATATGAATTTTATTGATATGACTTTGTGGTTCATTAGATCTAATGAAATAAGATTTATTATATTCCATTTATACCTTGTTGATTTTATTAATTAAATATGTGTCCTAAAGTGTGTATTTTCATGAAATAATAATAAAGTATTTGGTCGTGGATTGGTGTATGTGTAAGTGTAGTATATGTGTGAAAAGAAGCAATTTCATTAGTTGGCAACATTGATTCGCCATTGAAAGGCACCAGTAGGGGGTGGTAAAAGAAGGTGGCATT
>JAGTTH010002371.1:0-58591 GCA_022606485.1 Agraylea sexmaculata
ACAATCAATCATAATAGGAAAGCATGAACCATCATCAACTTGCCATTACAGGAAAAACCTAATGCGGTTCGGCAATGATGGACCATTGTCAGAATTATAGAAAAAAGGTGAGAAAAATGAAGAAACAGAAATATAAATACAAGAAAAAATATTACATATTATAAAAAATATAGAGAAAATCATGATTGCTTAAAGTTAAGGAATTCTTTCATATATAATCATCATGCTATGAAAACCTCCTCCTTATTAAGGGTTGAGAGGTGCAAATGAATTAATTTTGATTTTAAGGGAAAAGGGCGTATCCAATACCACAGATATATTAGCAGGCCATAGAACTGAATGAATAAATATGAAAATGGCAGACCCAATCATATTAATAATAAGAAAACAGGGTTTAAATAAAAATCAAAAGTTATAAAAGACTTCTCTTCAACATTTATTTATAATCCATTGTCCTTAATTTAGGCTGGAAGGAAAAGGGCGTATTCAATATCACTGATATATTTGCAGGCCATGCAACTGAGTGTATAAATTTAAAGATGGTGAACCAAGTAGACGAGTCTGACTTTTATGTCAGACTCGTCTGATTTCTACAAATCAAATGATTGCACAAGAATGTAAGCGTACACCTTAAAGACGGTAATAGAGTTGCTTTGCTGTACTTTTGATCGGTTTTTTGGTAATTAATGCCTCGCCCGAGGCTCAGACGAGGCATTAACTAACAATAGACCGATCATAAGTGTAGCTAAGTAACTCTACAATCGTATTTATGGTGACGTATGCCTAGGAATCCATTACTTTACTACTCTGGCATACGTCACAATAGTCTACCTTAATCTTGTGATTCCTAGGCGTGCGTCGCCGTAAACACACACCGTAAAGACGGTAATAGAGTTGCTTTGCTGTATTTTTGATCGGTTTTTTGGTAATTAATGCCTCGCCCGAGGCTCAGACGAGGCATTAACTAACAAAACACCAATCATAAGTGTAGCTAAGTAACTGTACTATCGTATTTACGGCGACGTATGCCTGGGAATCCATTACTTTGGGGTACACGTTTGATTGAGTAGGTATTATTTAATAGTGGTATAGTTTTAATGGCTGTATTGTTGGGTCAGTGGTTAACAGACGAGCCGGCGGAGTTCTGCTTGGGTGAAAGCACGCCATAAACATATTTGCACCACACCTGTTGATCAATCATCATAATACATATTATCTTCTATCCTGCGCCACAATGGCAACACTCACTCTTCCCAATACAACGTGCTTCCAAACATTATTATTATATCTTTCACCCAAATTACCGCCGTCTCTTTCCATCGCGTCCAATAGTCGCGCGCGGCGTCTCTTTCACTCTCGCAACCGATGGGCGTAGCTTTGTAAAAAAGTAGAGACGGAAATAGAATGTTTTCCTTTTTCTGCTAAGGAAAAGCCATCGCTCGGCAACATTTTCAACGCCAACAAAATAATTTTATTTATTTATTTATATATAAACGCTCGTAATAAAGAGCTTTTTTTAGACATAACACAAAAAATAAAAGATACAAATATTAAAACACAATGTAAAAGAATTAAGGTGTAGGAAGAAATCACTTATATACTATACAAGGTCGCTCCCAATCAAGCCGAGGTAGGTGACAGAATTAAATGAAAAGAGTTCTCCCAAGTGGGCATATTTGTTATATATTATTATTATAGGAGACATTTTTTTCTGTACCGCGTTATTCTAAAAAAACAGTAATGATAAGTGAACAGTAAGGCAGAGTGAGGAATGAATTCTTCTGAGATGGTTTGGACACGTCGAGAGAATGAGAGATGAAAAAATTGACTAAGATAATATTAAAATTAAGACCAAAGAAGACACGGATTGATGTGGTTGGTGTTGCTCTCAAGAAGAAAGCAGTTAGGAGCACCAAGAATAAAAGAAGATGTATGAATAGAATCATAAATAAAATAAATATCGTGACGCCTTCCCTATTGACGGGAGTCCCTTTATAAGGGGTTGGCCAGGCCACCTTGGCCTTTACGGGAGAATATAGTAGAGATGGTTTCCCAGGCCACCACACAGCAATGAGTACTTAAGATCTAGTTTGCTAAGCCAGATCTACCAAGTGACTCCGGTGCCGTGAATCGAACCCGGGAGTCTTCACTCACGAATCCGTTACACTAACCACTGGGCCACAAGGCGGCCGGTTTATGAATAGAATCATGAATCTAGAAAAAGCAAGGACAGGAATGAATGGAGAAGGATTGTAAATTTGTAAATCTGAGTGCAGCAACAGACCGGGCCAACCCCGAAAGGTAATAGTGCGTCACGGTATATATCTATATATTTATACAGTATTAATCGGGAGACTCGATTTTTTAAATATTGTGATGAGTGTTGTCATCGTGTGAAAACCGCATTATATTATTTTATTAATAATTTTAAAAATTTTAAAAGAAAAATTCAAACTTCGAAATCGGACTTTCAAATGAAAAAACAAACAACTTGTCATCTTCATAACAATATCGAATGAAAATATTAAATATAATAAATAAATCCAAAATATTTTTAGATGTATTTAATTTGATAACGCATAATAATTCCACATTTTTATGCTTCATAAAAAAATTCTTCTAATCGATAAAAAAACACTTTAAAGCAAAAATGAAATCAAAACTCAAATAAAACCGTTCTGTGAAAAAACCAAGCAGGACATAAAAAAACAATAACGAATTGAAAATTTCAATTAAAACTACTGTAGTATTATTACAAAATTGGTAAATTCTCAGATATTGACACACAGCTTAATTGTATTGTTGTATTTTAATTCTCTGATATTGGCATATTAATTATCATACAAAATGTATACTGGGTGAATCGTCACCACCAAGATATTAGAAGGCCTGACAAGTGATTAGGACGGAGCACGGAATAGATGAGTTTGATTTAAGCTACACCAATCAGCTCAATGGACTTGTGCGCCATCTCGATATTTATATCTGGCATTCTAATCAGCGGTAACGAAACATAACGTTGGTAGATTAATCGATCTTAAAATCCGGACAATAAGACACGAAATCCGTTTGCGGCGGACTGTCAACGAGTGGAAATAAACAGTTTGTCAACCACGAACTAAGCGTGTAACTATTTTATTTGCATAAATGAAAGTACTGATCATGGGTTATTAATGTGATATATTTTTTAAAATTCATTAATAAAAAGGAGTCTTGAAATTGTGAGCATTTTATTTTGATAGTGAAACCTTTAAAGTTATTTTACTCGAAACAAGTTAATATTGAATTCATTGTCATAGAACTATTATTAAATTAACTTTTTTATTAACTTCACTTAACAATTGGTAAAAGGTTGTCGATCCCACGTGCGACGCTCCAAAAAAGGCTACCGCTGGATTTTTTCACCCCAATCAGCGCATTCGTAAACCAATTGCCGTCTCTATCGCACTTGAGTCTATCACGCCTACGGATGAAAGAGACAACCGATATCTGGACACACAATACATTCGCGAAATTACGTATTCGTGGCCGAATGAATAAATTCATGACGTCACTCATAATACTTTTATTTCCTTTTCGACTCAGACGACAAAAACAATACTTGAGTAAATAATAATATATACTGGCGCATGTATACGAATAAAACATTTAATTTATTACATTTCGAAACACTAATAACTCAACATTTATTAAGCGGAATCGGTATCATAAATTAACTTTATCGATTTTTAATAAACTGAAAGTATTTATAATTGTAAGCCTGTCCACTCAATCCATATTTGATGTAATTAAATTTTACGAATTAAGTACATATTATTTTTATAATAATTTAATACTTTTTTGTAGTTATTATGCATTGTAAAATATCCTTAAAAAATAAATTGACAATATTATCATGAAAATACCCATTTTGAGATTTAAACACACGTTAGGCCATTATATATGTAAAAAAATATAAAATAATTACAAACACTGTGGAAAAATATTATGATGGGCTCAGAATCAAAAAATCCCAAAAAGGAGAATCTATTGAAAATGTTGATTTCATAGTGTTTGATTCTGAATGCCTAATTACGAATGAACTTTTTTTATCTATTGAAGCGCCATGAAACATTGCGTCATACATTCGTACGTGGCCGGTCACGAACATATGTACAATAAAATTTGAATTAGTGAGGCAGCGAGGCGGTAGAAGCAGCGCCCCAAGCGGCTAATACACGAAACTCTTTGGTGCCTATGCGTATGCCTTATCTCATCTGTGCCTGCTATGGTTTTACTTACAAGTATTATTGGCACCTCATTGCTAATTACAAACAGGAAGTATTTAAATAATCGAGTGACTATTTTATAATAAACAATCATTTATTTAAATGCTTAAGAAATATTTTTGAAATACACAATTACTGTATAAATATCAAGATGGCGGACCAAGCAGATGAGTTAGATGACAATTAGTCTTGCGTCTCTCAAACTAATCCACTTGGTCCACCATCTTAATATATTTCATACACTTGTCAGGCTATTTTATATAGGTGGTGTCGGCTCAAAATATGGCGGGCCAAGCAGACGATTGTGTTGTTGAGACAATTAGTCTTGCCTCTGTCAAACTCTTGATATTTTTAATACACTTCTCAGGCCTTCTTATATAGGTGGTGTCGGCCACATACTATTTTACTACAATAGCAATTTTAATTACGAATCGTTTGAA
Source organism: Agraylea sexmaculata (assembly GCA_022606485.1). NCBI lineage: Eukaryota > Metazoa > Arthropoda > Insecta > Trichoptera > Hydroptilidae > Agraylea > Agraylea sexmaculata. The sequence goes on from JAGTTH010002371.1 coordinate 4,709, forward strand.
ATATCTGTACACACAACATACGAATAACATACACACACACTTTAGAAATTTGTATACTTTATATATGTATAAAAATTTATTAAATAATCACTATGGAAAAATGGGCTCAGAATTTAGAAATCTCAACAACAAAAAAATTTGGAATATTGGAAATGAAATATTTTATTAACTTTAACTTTTTAACACACACTTTAGACATTTTATATATATATATATATATATATATATATATATATATATATATATATATATATATATATATATATATATATATATATATATATATATATATATATATATATAAATATATATATATATATATATATATATATATATATATATATATATATATTATATGTGAAAAATCATTAATTAATTGCTGTGGAAAAATTATAATATAATGGGCGCAGAATCAAAAAATTTTTTGAATAAAAAACGATTTAATAGTTTTCGATTCTGAATTCCTAATATAGGAAATAAAATATTAGTCTTGCCTCTGTCAAACTCTTGATAATTTTAATACACTTGTCAGGCCTTCTTATATAGGTGGTTTCGGCCACATACTATTTTACTACAATAGCAATTTTAATTACGAAAAATGGGCTCAGAATCGAAAAATCTCAACAACAAAAAAATTTTTGGAATATATCAAATAAAATATTTTATTATCTTTAAATGCCAAAAAATTATTCCGACAATAAGTGTTCCTCTGTCAAACTCTTAATATTTTTAATACACTTGTCAGGCCTTATTATATATGTGGTGGCGGCCACATACTATCAATTTTGATTACAAATTGGCTGAAAGACCTCTACACACTACACACGACTAACATACACACACACTTTAGACATTTATATATATTATATTTTTGTAATTGTATACAGATTCGAGTGTTAATTCTCAATAGAATAATATTTTTTTTATTTTTTAAGATGTGTATAATATAATTACTACAATGGAAATGTTCAGCCGCATTCAAATGTAGTGTGTGGGTGAGGCGTGAATAGGGCGTTTTGGGGATGATCTCCGATATATTGGTGGATGGGAGGGTTGGCGTCAGTGGGTGGTGACAAGGGGTGAAACTAGGGGGTGAACTAACAAGGAGGGGAGAGAACCGACAACAACCTCCCGCCGGAACACCAACCTCAGTCGAAGTCTGGACTCCATACATTCAAAGTGAACACCGCACTGTCACAATCACAGGAATAAATCGTGGTAAAATACATCTATTATAAATAAATATATAACAAAAACACCCCCTAAGTGTATTCAAACAATCGGTAAAAAAAACAAAGTAATTAACCCCATACAAAAAAAGTGCTTTAACAGGGTGGATTCATTATTATATAAATTGAACTTATACATAAAAATGCCTTTGACCATCCTGGTCAATATTTATATATATATATTTTTAATAGAACACTGCACGGATTTCGCTTACATGACTATCAACATTTTACAAAATTTATCTTAAAATTGCAATGTAAGAAAATAAAATACCCACAATTTTTTTATACTGTTTCACATTTTTCTGAAATAAATTATTAATTAAATGTTTTCCTTTTTGACCGCCGATATGTTTATGAACAAGCCGTTTTGGGTGGATTATTATATATATATATATATATATATATATATATATATATATATATATATATATATATATATATATATTAGTATTGGAACACTGCACGGGTTACCTGTATATATACATATATTAATTACGTAACAAACAAACTGTGAGGTTAATTATTTATTATAATTTTATACAATTAATATTCTCATCGTTTATTTTTCATGATCGTCGATATTTTTATTTCTGAACAATAATTTTGGGTGTATTATTATATTATTTATTTACTACTGGAACACTGCACGGGTTACCTGTATATATACATATATTAATTAAGTGACAAACAAACTGTGAGGTTAATTATTTATTATAATTTTATACAGTTTATATTATCATCGTTTATTTTTCATGATCGTCAATATTTTTATTTCTGAACAATAATTTTGGGTGTATTATTATATTATTTTTTTACTATTGGAACACTGCACGGGTTTCTTGTAAATAATTATGTATATATTATATTATTACCAAGCTGTGAGGATAATTATTATTTATCATAAAGTTTATTTTATCATCGTTTATTTTTCTTGGCCGTGGATATTTTTATTTATGAACAGGTCATTTTGGGTGGATTATTATATATTTTTTTAATATTGGAACACTGCATGGGTTACCTGTAAATATTTATATATTACACGACTACCAAACTGTGAGATTAATTATTATTTATTATAAAGTTTATATTCTTATCGTTCGTTTTTTTTTACCATCAATATATTTATGAACAAGCCGTTTTGGGTGGATTAATATATATTTTTTAGTATTGGAACACTGCATGAGTTATTATAATATTTAGCTGCCGCTTTCCCGACTACCAAACTGTGAGGATATATATTTTTTTATATTTCAAATAAATAACATCTTTTTTCGTACGGTTTCTCATTGACGTGAAAGAAAGTATAAAATGTTATTTTCGTATCGTTCAAAGGGGATAATATTTGAAACCGGATCGGGAATAAATCTCCACATAATTGGAGATCCACAATCCAATTCGCGGAAGGTTAAAGCATAATAATATTTTTTTGCACGGCGTTTTTATTATTGCGTTTGTCGTTGTTGCGTTTCTCTTATGAGATTATCATATTTTTATTTGTAAAAAAAAAATCCGATTTGCTTGCAGATGTATTGATAAATTTCCCACGCAAACACAGAGGAAATTCTGAGATGAGGTAAAAATATAATATTTTCCGATCCGCTTATTGTTGCGATTTGTATGAATGGAATAATAATAATAAACACTTATAATGGTCAGTGAATGTTTGGGGATGAAATAACAATGTTTGTAAACATTACACCCCCGTAGTAATTATCGTGGGGTGGTTAAATGTTTTATTTAAATACGTGTGTTAATTTCATGAATGAAACAACTAACTATTCATACTATAGAAAAAAGTCTATGCAAGTTCTTTTTTTTATATTTCCATTGATTATTAATATACAAAAACATATCTACAAAAAAATATCTTATTTATAAATATATTGTATTGAAAAAATGAGTAGGTAGATACATTATTGTGTTAATAACCCATCGATATAATAAGTGTAAAAAAAAATATTTTGGATTAATATGGACTGACAGTCACTTATTTCCTAATATATCTAGAAGACTCTGTTTCTTCAAACAGTGAGCTACGTAACTCGAGAGTTATTGGTGAATTTTTTTGCAAGTTCAATAGTGAAATTAATGTGAAAAGCATGGGATTTTTCGCAACGGCTGTGATTTAAAATATCGTCATAATGCAGGCCATAGACACTACGGTTACGACTCAGTCCAAGTGGGTATAATGAAACACTTTGACATATTCGAGCTCTGCAACGATTTCTTTAATAATATTGCTTTATTATTCCAACATTATATGATATACATTTACACTTATCATACATCAATTATTATATTCATGGGACAAACTATAAAGTTGAATGCAAATTTCTAAAATAGAAATATTTTTGTGTTGTATAAGATTGTTCTGTTGATATCCGAAATAATAATGTGAGCCGCGCAGTGCTCTGCAATTTATTTTTCATCCTCTTGCGCAGCCAAACCGTAGCGTCTGTGGCTCACATAATATAATATTAAATAAACACTCCGTATACTAAGATATTCCAAAGCACAGTCATGAAACTTGGGTTAATTTTAATTATAATTAATTCATAGATATAAACATTAGATATTTCATTGCATTTAAACAATTCGTGTAGTCCGTGTATTGTTGCACTCTTCTCTCCTATTCGATAAAGTTGTCTCCCTCACTCAACACATTTCTAGTTATCACTGAGAGTGGTTGTGGCAATACGCGTGCCGATTAAAACTTAATAAGATTTTAAAGAAGTAGTCTTTGGTAAAAAGTGAGGCTAGATGTATTTGAGTGTATGTTTGAGTCCATATGACATGTAGTAACAATGCATTTACCCATTTTACTGTGAAATATAACTATACGAAGGCCCAGTTTCTTCAACTGGTGTTAAATCTAGAGCTCGTGTCACTCAGAAATTTACGCGCCAAATGCGTTTCTCAAGATTTACCTCGTGCTACCAGCTGTCAAAATCCAGCTCGCCGAAATCGAGATGTTATATTTAAATCTCATGCTGTCCCCTCTATTCCAGTTTCCTGTATCCATTTTCTCTTGAATGCTTCGGATACACACATGGGAACCGCTCGGCCATATCTTTGAAAAGGGCTTTGAAATATTTGTATATGACACGAGATTCGTACAATCTCTTGTGATTTGACACGACTTGAAGAAACTGGCTCTTACAGTATAATGTTTGCCAGGCTTTTGGCCACTTGAACTAAGCACGCATTTAGCCACTCGTGCGATATCTCTTGTTTATATCAATGAATTAATTAGATTTATTTTAATCTCTATCATTGAAGAGTCTATGTATTGAAAGAGTGTGTTTCTTGTAGGTGTAGCGGAGATAACCGAACGCTTGAATCATGCTGAAGGAACGCGACTCTCCTGAAGAAGAGGAATCCGTCGCCGTGGAGGAACGAGGAGGAGCTCCCGAGGGATGTGCGGGATGTGGTGGTCGCATCCATGACAGGTACTACCTCCTTGCTGCTGATCGTCAGTGGCATGCGCCATGTTTAAGGTGTTGTGAGTGCAGCTTGCCCTTAGATTCTGAGCTGACATGTTTCTCCAGAGACACCAATATATACTGCAAGGAGGATTACTACCGGTAAGTAATAAACAAATCATTTACATACAAAGAGAGTCTCAAAATTCAAGCAAGATGATTGATTCATTATTATGTACAAAATAGAAAATGGGGGTATAATGGGCACCACAGTTATATTTCATCGATTTCCTCCCTCAGCTCCAAGTGTGAACTTTTTAACTATTAATCTGTATCGTGATAATATAATTTCACGGGGAAATGTATATTTTCAGCATACAAACAAGCGGGATTTATATGAAATTTGGTATGTGGAGTGTGAGGCCTATTTACCCCCATTTGCTATTCTATCACCTTACATTACATACTTTATTAAACCTCCAAAATTTGTGTTGTGGAGGGAGGGTGTTATTTATGTAGGAAAAAAATATAAAAGTATAAAATAGTATAAAGTTATCTATATAAAAGAAAATGGGGGTAAATGGACCCCACAATTATATTTCATGGATTTCCTCCTCAATGGCTTGAGTGATAGTAAGCTTATTGTCATAAATCATAGAATCCTAAAAAATGAATTAAGGCCCGTTTACCTCAATATGATGTATAGAATAGTAAATGGGTCCCACATTTAAATTTCAAATGATCGTAAACTTGTTGGCATAAATCTAATAAAACTAAAAAATTGCAGTGTGGTCCATTTACATCCATTTGCAATTATATATCTAATCTTACTGATACTGATTGCTTTATCCAACTTCCATAATTTGGGTTGTGGAGGGAGAGTGTTTTTATATTAATAATGTGGAAAAAAATAATCTATATAAAATAAAATGGGAGTAATTAGGCCCCGCAGTTATATTTCATCGATTTCCTCCTCAAAAATTCAAGTGGTAGTAAGTGTATTGTCATAAATCATAGAAAATGTATTAAGGCCCGTTTACCCCCATTTACTATATACCCAATCTTATATTGATTATATAATTTGGATTTTGGGATGAGAGTAATAATATGTTTTGATTATACGCTGATTTTTCTGATTGATTCATAAAGTATAGGTTAGAATAGTAAATGGGGGTAAATGAGTCCCAAACTTAAATTTCATAGATACAACTATCGTTAAATTCAAATAATCGTGAACTTAAACTAAAGACTTTTGCTTGCTATTATAAACCAAACCTTAAAATTATTACATAATTTTAATTGTTGAATGAGATTGTAGTTTATGTATAGAATAGTAAATCGGGGTAAATTTTGCATGAATTTCGGGACATAGTATGGAAATTAATTAGCTTCATTAACGAATGTTTTTGGTATATAATACAGGATTAAACCTGGACTAATAAAAATATTTTTTTTGCGATTCACAAACTTTGATTATAATAATGTCTGACAAGCGATTAATTATTATTTCATAATATTTGTTGTATAGAAAATAGAGAATCGTGCTCAAGTGGAACCAAACAACCACTTGTATTATATTATACAATATTCAGGCTGGCTTCTCTAATTATTCTCAAAATCACATACACTACATATAATTTCGATATACGTTATATTTGGGTTTAGAAAATAATGCACTCATATTGAGTTCATTATAAACAGACATAATATTTTTACATAAATATATATTAATTAATTAATTCCTGGTTAACACCTTTTCAAAATTAATTGAACCGTTATTTGCACTCTGTCTGCTTATAAAGAGAATATATTTAATACACGGTTATTCATCACACACACGCATATGCACCACACGCACACACTCTTATTTAACTATTATATTGAATGTGATCGTTTATTCCACCCAGTATACTAATCCCATAGAAGAATTGTTTCATTATGTTGTTCAATAAACTTATAATATCTAAAGAAGTGTCATGCGTATTTTTGCGCATATTATACATATACTTCACACATACGTGGGCTGTGGCCACCTGCAACACTGTAGTCCCTAAAATCTGTTTTTTTTATTTATCGTTGAATATGTTAAGAAACTTTTAATGAAGCACTTTACAATATTTAGTGAATGTTATTAGAAAGATCGACAAGTGACAGATAAGCAGTACGAGCGGTAATAGTCATACGAAATCTTCGGTGATAAATTCATCTATGTCTTTTAAAGTTTTTATAAACGATTTTTTTTTTTTTTTATTAATTAAGAATAAAAAATATTAATTATGCATTTAACAGACACAATACACATGCGATAGTCACTATTGATTACTTCATAGAAACATCTGATTCCAAGATGGTGGCCCAATCTCGATTCCAAAAGCACTATTAGGGTCGGTTTCTTCAACGCGTGTTAAATCGTGTGCTACATGATTATACTTATCTCATGTCACATGCAAATATTCCGTTTCTTGAAACGATGCTATAACCGAGTGGTTCCGATGTTTGTATCGCAGGCATTCAAGAGAACTTGCATACAGGCGACTCGAGCCGAAGCGACAAGGTGTCAATAAACTGGAATGGAGGGGGAAATATAGCACGAGCTCGAGATTTAGCTATAGCATGCCGATATCTCCGAATCAGGATCTTGTAAATCGCCGAGTGATACGAGTTCGAGATTTAACGCGCGTTGAAGAAACCTACCCTTGATATTTATTAAAAAATAAATAATATAATTTCTTCACTTATTCTTGCGATACCCTACCACCCCCTAAAATATTCTCATTTAAGTCCACACTGTATATATAATTTATAAGCTCATTGCTCACAATATAATGTTTTGAATTCCTACAGCATGTTCTGTGTGAAGAGATGTGCTCGATGCAGGGCTGGAATATCAGCCTCGGAGCTGGTGATGAGGGCCAGGGAGCTGGTGTATCACCTGAACTGCTTCACCTGTGCTACCTGTGGGATCCCCTTGGCCAAGGGTGACACCTTCGGGATCAGGGCTGGTCTGGTCTATTGTAGGCCCCATTACGAACTCTCCTTCGCTACTCTGGACACCTACTGTGATGAAGATCCTATATACAGGTAATTAATTCACCGTTCATACTCTAGTTATATTATGGAAAATGGGCACTCGTCAATGTATAATATACATCATTTGTGTCGTTACAAATCAACAACGCTTATCTGACATTTTTTGAAAAAAAAATGAGTTACAATATACGTTTTATAGAAAATTTGACATAAATTTCTCAAAAAAGTTTCAATACAGAAAAATCAGTTTTATTCCAAAATGGCTTAAGAACCTTGTAGTCTACTGATCAAAATCGCTTAACTGCAAATTGACCAATCAGTGCGTCATTGTTTCCCCCCACTTAGTGGTATTTTGACAGCGCAGTGCAAATGTCACTATAACTTGCAATTAAAAAAAACGTATAAACGGAAACGGATTCAGAAATAGTAACAGTGCTTCCAGATATGCCCAAAAAGAAGGCTATCAACAAGAAAACCAAAAATAAATTTATTGAATGCTTAAATGCGTGAATGAATTTTTCAAAAAAGTTTAAATACACACTGTGCATTTCAAAATCGCTTAAATGCATGATAAACATGATTTTTTTTTTTTAATTCATGAGAATCGTCAAATATTTAGTTATTTAATATTCTTCCTGCGCCGAAACGTCAACGTCGAACATTCTAAAAAGACAATATATTTATGTAAAACCACTGACGTAATGTTGCGAACAATAAGAACCAAGCACGGGAAAGAGGTGTGGAATTTCCCTAATAAAATTGTTAAACTTTACAAAACATTCCCCGTAATAGAATATATATTTTTTAAAACAATTCAGAGACAAAGCATATGTATTATTTTTTAAATGAAGGTAATTAAAAATATTTATATAACATATTTAATTTCCAGTATTGAAGTTATTTTGTTACATATTTAAGCCAATTTTCCGACATTCACAGATGAAAATACTTTTAGGCTCTTTTGTTAGAAAAAAGGTAACGGAATTTCTGTATTTTTTATATAATACAAATTTCAATTGTAATCATTTTGACGCCTTACAAAAAAATACAATACAATCTTTCCATTCATAAAGTTTTTTATACTGAAATATTTTATTTAAAAAAATATATAAAATATTCCTTATTGAAAACATTCTCTCTAATTCCACAATCTAAATTATGATTGGTAGTACATTAAGTTTATGCAAACAAGCTCACGATTATTTGAACCTTAGAGGAGGAATTCGACAGTTATATAATAAATTGAGGGTATATTGCTAAAATGCACTACGTCATATTTTGAGTTAGGGATGTTTTTTTGCAAATGCACTTAGTCGTATCATCAATATTTCCGGAGAAAAAAAATTAGCTATGACAAATTTTCAAATAATAAATTTAAAGTTCTGTTAAGACTGGGACGTTTTTTTTCACTAATACACCATTATCTCAAAACTATGACATATACGTTTGGAGCTCATTTACCCCCATTTACTATTCTACCAAATTCACAAGTTGGATCGTGAAAAGAGAGTGTTAATTTGTTTTGAATGTCAGTCCCGATTCTTTCAGATCTTCGAACTCTCCAAATCAGTATTATGCAGTGGCTCCTGTACAAAAGGGTAGACCCCGAAAGAGGAAAGTACAGGAATTGTCCCCAGATGCCAACCAGGCGATGAGGATGTCTTCTACTCCGTTAGGTAATTATCAAACTCGATATGTGTTAATAATTTTAAACGCACACACATTTTTGTTGTATTCGTCTAACGAATCCGAACCAAGTTGAGGATATGAGGATTTCAGCATTATTAGGTAATTATCATATGAACTATTTTCAATATTAGGGGCGAGGGTTAAGTCGTGTTTAGGATGAGTTTGGATAAGGGTCGATAAAGCACGGACACCCTTTCATCTTTTTTTTCTCACTCAAAACAAACAACACTCTCGATGTGAACCTCGGCTCATTTTATTATGCTTCATATTTCAGAATTACTCCACCCCTCCGATCTTAACTCTTCAATGGAGTCACTCTCTTACGATTCTTCAGTGGCTTCTCCCGGTAGTGCTTCAGGAAGACACACCCAAAGGACAAAGAGGATGAGGACCAGCTTCAAACATCACCAACTCAGGACTATGAAGTCTTATTTCGCCATTAATCAAAATCCGGACGCCAAAGATTTAAAACAACTGGCACAAAAAACAGGATTGTCCAAGCGAGTCCTTCAAGTAAGTAACGAATAATTTAACACAACACAACTATGGTTATTTTAATTGAAATGTTCAATTTGTTAATGTTTTTTGATGTTCTGCTTGGTTTTTTAATACGACGGTAATAAGTTGTTGTTGTATTATAAGTTGTTTTCATTCGGAAGAAGTTGGAATTTTTCAAAGGAAATTTTCATATAATGACAACACTCATCACAATATTTAAAAAGCGTGTTTCCCATTATTAAATATCTCTACATTATCATCATTAAAATACCCGTTTCGAGATTTTAGTGATGTATTAATTGTAATAAAATATTTTTTGTTCCATCTGATAACACTGCCTGTCATGCGACACTCCGTTTGAATATTATTTATAAAATATAACAGTTAATGATTAAATACCTTGTATTGACAGAGACATGAAATGTGTAATAGATAATAGATGAATCTACATTAGTTGCCGGTCAAATAGGACCATTTTACTATTTCTAAAAAGTGTCATTTAATAGGTTAAATGATATTTCTCTTAGACAATTCTATATATTATAATAAACTTACACACTCCGTGCAGTGCTCCAATATGTACTTGACAACAAAACATCCATTTGGGTAAACTATAGATATGAACTTATACAATCTAAAGAAATGTCATATATATTGTTTTCATACATTGAAATATGGGCCGCACTACTACATGCGCATACTATACATATACTTCACACGTACGCGGACTGTGGCCACTTGCAACACTGTAGAACCTAACATCAGTTTTTTTATTTGTTAGTCTTTTAATGACGCACTTTACCATATTAAGTGAATATTATTAAAAAGATCCAAAAGTGACAAATAAACAGTACGAGCGGTAAAAGCAGTGCATTCGAAACTTTTGGTGACAAAGTATACATACATATAACGTCATTATAATGGATTCTCTTAAACCTTTAGTTACCAAAATATCCTCCATTTTATTTCAAGCGTCTCAATTATTTGTTGAATATTTAATACTCTACATTAAATATATTATATTAATTGTCTAAAAATGTAGAATTCATTTACGATAATCCTGTAAGATTCGTCACCGTTTCATCCAAATCCTGATCAACTGAATTCATTTCTGAAATTAAAAAAGAATATTATTTTATGATTATTCAATCAACATGGGTTGATTATTTTAAGAATTACATAATTGAGTAACCCATTAAAATTGTATGAAATAAATTAGTTAGTTTTTCAAGAAATGAAACAAGTCAATTGTTTGTATTTTTTCACCTCTACCCATTTTTTATAAAAGAGAATAATTGAGTGACTTGTACCTAAAATAATAACTTCAAACTGCAAATTCTCTCTTTGTTATATAAAAAAACCTTCAACTTTAATTTTTGATATTCCATATGAATGTTTTGGGTAGAATTATTAAAAATGCATGGTCACCGGAAGAATTTCCAATCATCTTTAATTGATTTCATTTACTTATTTTTAGGTTTGGTTTCAAAATGCAAGAGCAAAATGGAGAAGAAATATAATGAGACAAGAGGCAGGAGGTCAAGTAGGAGGAGCTCCAGGTTCTGGTAATCCCGGACAACCTTCCAACTCCTCGCAACAACCACTTCATCATCAGATGCAAGTACATCACGGTGCACCTACATTCGCTGACTTGTATTGAACAAAATGAACCGATGAGTAAAGATTTTTAGTCAAATTTCAAATTAAAACACTCTTGTACAAAACAAACACAACATATTAATTTATTTAAACTTATCGGATAACAGGGAGGGTAAATTATATTGTGTCATTGTAGAATATAGTGAAATGCTTTGTATAAAACAAAAATGCATAGTATAAATGTAATGTTTTATAATCAGTCAATGATTTCAAATACTACCGAATATTCTGTCTGAATGTGATTATTTATTTAAAAAAAGTATGTACCAAATGTGAAAATTAGATGAATCTTGTTTTTTCAACATATATTATTATGTTTGATAATTTCAATGTAAATATATTTATAATTTTTGTTTTGTTATTGTACATTTTTAATATTCTATTGTTTTTAGGTTTGTTCAAAGTATTTTTTTAAATTTGTACTATTCCGATGTGATGTGAATTGATGTCATGCATTCTTTGTGTATATTAATCCTTTGTAACCGATAGTATATTTATTATCATTATTATAGTTTACATGTCCATTATGAAAAGATAAAATATATACAGTAAACTTTAACACTTCTAGTTTTCTTGCTGTAATACCACTTACACTTTTAGTTGAATTCAACTTTTTGATTTAATGTTAATGAAAACTAAGTAATAAACAATTGTACTAAACATAAACATTATTTATGGTATCCATCATATGGAGTTTTAACAGTTTTAACTCTCTAAATAGATACTAGAATTGAGAATTATAATGGATCATCGCAAAATAACTATTAACGTTCCTCGGTAACACATCTACAAGTGTTCTAAAGATATATAAATTGAGATATGTAAATTATCCCGACCAAGAACAGAATATTAAGATACCTATACATATTACATTTAAAATGTGTTATTGGAACCACAACTAAGTAAAAGAATTACAGTTCTCAAAGGCTAAGTGAAGCTAAGCAAAGTTTTGATCTCAATCAAAGATTACATCTTTTACAACCTCAAACATTCAAACACAATAATACTCCTACATGTAAATGTTTATTTAAACTTAGGTACTGGTGTCACCGAGATTAATAAACTGAATTCGATCCATCATAATTGAAGAATGTCATTGGAAATAAGATCATAAGAGTACCTATTCCAACCACAGCCTTAGACAACAAGTTATAATTAATTTAATAGAGAGAGAGGTGATAGAGGTTAGTGAGAGGATAACATAAATAATATTTATGAAAATTCAAGTTACCTATTAGAATTCTAATTTGTAAGAAATATGATTTTTTTTAAATAAATATTCAACATAACTTTATTTATTTATTTAGACGTTAGTTATTTATCTCGGAATAAAGTTTCATGCTTTATAATGTACATATTTAAATACAATATTAATTATTTGTGACTCTTCAGTACTAATAAAAATATTTTTAATATTTAATTAAATAGCTTGCCAGTAATTTTTTAAATTTTTTTTTTACATATTTTCAACTGAAATTTTTACTTTTAATTTTATATTTATGCATTGAATGAATACATAGTGATTGAGAAACTAGTGATGGCCACACTGTTTGCATTAACGACCGACAAGAAGTGACAGCTGATCTAAGCTCTTGTAAGATTAATTCACATTTACACACGTATGAACCCTCCTTATATTAATTTGCATACATTTCTTGGATCTGATTGATCTATTTTAAATTATATATTTTTTGTCTCATATACATCTTGACTTCCTGCGTAAAATCGTTTAATTTGCTTATCACAATCCATTGTAAGTACATTTTAACTGTAAATTCGAAATTATTTCATCGAATCACATTTTTGGCCGTATTTTATTGATATTATTAGTAGCATCACGTGTATTTAATTAAATGTAATATTCCCCCACGCTTGTAATACCCCTTAAAATTGCGAAATACTTTCAAGTGTAAATAAAGCATTCGATTGACCAAGCATCAAACTTTCTACATTGCACATATTTCTTATTTAGTAAGACTCGTTCTGTCGTCCATGTAACTGACATTTAAACATTAAAACATTTTTTAGGTGAATATTGTATATAAAGAGAGTCAGATTGCACAAAATGTTTACAGTAAAAGCATTACGTAGTGTATTAAAAATAAGATACCTCCTCCTCGGTGGAGCTGTTACCGGTGGACTCAAACTGAACCAGGTAATTAAAATATTTTAAAAGAAATAAACAAAAATAAAAGAATGTATGTAATAAATGTTTTGTTTCAGAAATATGAAGAATGGAAAGATGGTCTACCTGACTTGGATTGGCTGAAAGATATTGTTAACAATTCTCAACAACTGGACGCTTTTACAAATTACTTGATCACTTTAAGAGATTCCTTCGATATTGGTATACTAAATCAATTATTTAATATTAATATTCCCAACACTTATTTCTTATTGAATTACAGATTTGAGGCCAAAGTTGCAGAAGAGAAATGATATTGAAGATGATAACACCAAAGGTATGTTAAAAAAATTTTTTATTCTATCTGAATTTCACTCGGAGTAGTTTTGTTACAAACAAAATTTAAAAAAAATGTATTTTTTTTAATACAGTCGCTGATCGAATAAAATTTCTTAAAACAATTTATTCAGGTAAATTGAAATTATATGAATTCACACTCACAATCACATTGATATTTAATTTGTTTAATATTGCAGATATCATTATAGCTCATACAGTGCATAACCAAGCAGTGAGTGATGAAGGTATATTTAGAATTTTGATTAATGATAATGCAATATAATTGTATATAATTTAAAATTATATGTTTATTTTAAAGATCGTATAAAGACCCTGCAAAAAGAATTGATCGACATCCAATCTAGATACCAAAGACAAATAGACAGATTTGAGAAAGAAAACAAAGAGTTACGCACACAAAATATACTATTACGTGAGAAAAAAGACAAAACCGTTTTGAAAAAATGCAAAGTGAGTGTAATGTTATAAATTAAATGATATTTTTTATTTACTTTTTGATATTTTTAGACATCTCTGATAGAAATGTACTCGGATGTTTTGGACGAGCTCGCTGAATATGGAAAAGGCATAGATGTCACAGATCAATTGCCTCGTATTGTTGTTGTCGGAGATCAGAGTGCCGGAAAGACGAGTGTTTTGGAAATGGTCACCAATGCTCGAATCTTTCCCAGAGGTGCAGGAGAAATGATGACAAGGTATGCAAAGAAATTAAATATGAATCATACAGAATAAATCTCGGCTAATTTTAAATTATGCTTGCTTTAGAAATGAATTTAAAACAAATTAAATTGACAGTTGGTTGGTTCAGAGTTTGTTGTTTGGAATTATTATATTAAAGACAAAAAAAATCTACAGACAAATATATTAGATAAAGTTGTGCCAATTCCAAATCTTAATGCACCAAAGAAAATATAAATAATTCCAAATAGCTGAGATTAGTATATTTCCTGCTTTCATTCTACTTTTAGTTGCATTTTTAAATCCAATATTTCTAATTGAGTTCCTTAACCACAACTCAATACAATGTCATTTTTTTAATTACATAATTAGAGTTTAATTCATAATAATAAGTTTTAAAATTTTGCCCATAAAGATCTATTTCCATGCCTTAATAATTTATATTTATTAATAATGTATGGAAGAATAAATAATATACACTATAAGTATAAACTTCATAATAACAAAAAAAATTCAAAGTCATTTTACTTGAAACACCTTGTTTTTGTTGGTATTTTCATATTTGATTTAATTCATTGCGAAAAATTATTAACCCTTTTTCAATTTTTGTGCAATATGTAAATTTAAATGTGTCTCAAATTGAATATAAAACCGTTAATAAATTTTCAGAGCTCCTGTGAAAGTAACGCTTTGTGAAGGACCTTATCACGTTGCCCAATTCAGAGATTCAGCAAAAGAATATGACCTGACTAATGAGGAAGATCTAGTTAAACTAAGGAAGTGAGTACAATTTTTTATGTTTATTGCCAAACAAATATTTAATCTGTTTTCTTTGTCAACAGTGAAGTCGAGATTCGAATGAAAAATAGTGTGCGTAATGGTCGTACAATATCGCACGATGTCATTTCTATGTCCGTAAAAGGTCCAGGTTTACCCAGAATGATCCTTGTCGATTTGCCCGGTGTCATATCAGTAAGAATTATGAGTTTTCAATTACAATTTAATTTTGCATTGTTATTTTTTGCGTTATTATAGAAGCATTTTTTTGTTCACAATATTCGATTTAAATATTTTTCATAATAATGTTTTATTTTAGACACAAACTGTGGACATGGCAGCGGATACAAGAGATTCTATTAAAAATTTGGTTCAAACCCACATGAATAACCCAAATGCTATTATTTTATGTATTCAGGTAGAATATTTTCACAAAATATATACATACATAATAATATGCAAACTGTTTTTATATCAACTTATTATTACAGGATGGCTCAGTAGATGCAGAACGAAGTAATGTCACTGATCTGGTTTCTCAATGCGATCCTTCAGGGAAACGAACAATTTTTGTTTTAACAAAAGTAGATCTTGCTGAAGAAAATTTGGCCAATCCTGATCGGGTATTTCACCGTGTTCATATTAATATTTTAATTGAAACTTCAAATCAACTCTCATTTATTAATAGATACAAAAAATTCTCTCCGGCAAACTTTTCCCAATGAAAGCTCTTGGGTATTTTGCTGTCGTGACTGGACGTGGACGAAAAAACGATTCAATTCAAGAGATTAAAGAGTATGAGCAAAATTTTTTCAAAACCTCAAAACTCTTCAGGTAAAAATACATTTATTTAATTATTATAGTTTGTATTAAAATTTCAAATATTCTTTCAGGGACAGTTTCATTAAAGCGAATCAAGTCACAACAAACAATCTGTCGTTCGCCCTATCCAAGTGTTTTTGGGAAATGGTTTGTAAATCAATCGAACAACAGGCAGACAATTTTAGAGCATCTCGTTTCACTCTTGAAACCGAATGGAAGAACAACTATGCCAAGTGAGATTCGACTTTTACCTAAAAAATTTGTAACATAATAATCAATATTGAATATTTTAGTAAACGTGAAATGGATACGGACGAACTGTTTGAACGTGGCAAAAATGATATATTAGATCTGAGCGTCAATTTGTCTATGAAATCTCCGATGAAATGGGATTCAAAATTAATGGAAAATCTTTCTGCCTCGACAATCAATTACTTTTTCGAATACGTCTACATGCCGGCTTTGGGAACTTCTAATGAATGTATAAACTCATCTTTTAAAAGACATATATATGTATGTGTATTATTCATATAAAAATTATTATTTTAGATGCCTTTAATACTTCAGTTGATGTGAATTTGAAAAAATGGGCCGAAGATATGTTACCCGTTCAGTATGTATATTTTTATTAATATGCATGTTCTTCTATATTTTGGATGTTATATAATAATATTGCTTATTTTCATTAGGACGATTACTTGCGCCTGGGAAACCCTACAAGAAGAACTTAAAGAAAATATTGAAAAAA
Organism: Agraylea sexmaculata; assembly: GCA_022606485.1. Taxonomy (NCBI): domain Eukaryota; kingdom Metazoa; phylum Arthropoda; class Insecta; order Trichoptera; family Hydroptilidae; genus Agraylea; species Agraylea sexmaculata. The sequence continues at coordinate 21,749 of JAGTTH010002371.1, forward strand.
CCAAAATGCAACCCAATCACGATGAAGTATTTGATAACCTCAAAACGGTTGTTTTGAATATCGTCACTAAAAAGTATGTTTGTTATGTTGCATTATTTGTGTCAATGCTATATTGTTATATTAACATTACAGACACACATGGGAATCTAAGGCCAAAGATGTTTTAAAAACTCTCCAATTGAATGCTTTCCAAGACAAAGTTGTCTCCAATAAAAATGATTGGAATGATGCTGTAAAATTTTTGGAATCGTCCCTGAAAAATGAAATAATGATTACAGACACAATCTTGTCGAAAATGAGCGGTCCTTCATTTACGGAAAGGTACACAAAGCTGCAATAGTTTTGAAGAAAAATATTAATTAATTTTTAATTTCAGATGGTTGTATTGGTCTAGCTGTACTCCCGAACAGTACAGAAGAAAGGCTGTGAAGTCGGAACTAAGTAATTTTTTAAACCTCAATATGATTGAAGAAAGTCACTCTCCGCAGCTTTCCTATGAAGAAATTTCAACTGTGAAAAATAATTTAGAGAATTCGAATATTTCAGACATCACACCGGAGTTTATCAAAGAAACATGGGCCCCTCTTTACAAAAGGTATATAATTTATTTGTGTTTTAAATTGAAGTTATTAATGCTCTGAAATGCTTTATAACCATTTAAGTTAGTGAATTATTTAACTACAAGAATATTTCTCTTTTGTATACTTATTTCAATTTGATTTTGAACTACATACATATAATATTGATGGGTGAGCTCTGAATATAGACTCACTTGATTAATATAACATTTTTTTAGTAAGAATATGGAAAAACCAAAAAACGACCAAACAATTTCATATATTTTAGATTAGTTGTTATAATTTTGAACATTTCCATTAAATTTTTGTTTTTTTTTACGCCGATGTCTCTCAGAATGGAAACCTGTATGGGAATCGATTAATAAATTAAATATATTCTAATTTTTAATTAATATAACTGATATTATTGAAGCTTTCTAGATACAAGTATTTTTAATTGAATTGAATTTTTTTAGTCACATCTTGAAGAAACAGCTGTTGAAAGCATACAATTGTCGTAATTCCTTCTATCTATATGAAAAAGAAGAGACCAAAGATAAGGTAATATAATTGAAAATATTCTATTGTAATATGATAGTTAATTAATGTTTTTAATTTCAGCTTCAATGCACGGATGTTGAATTGTTCTGGCGATTGAGGCAAATGTTGAAAATCACCTCGAATGCTCTCAGACACCAAATCACCAATAGAGAAGTAAACCAACTTCACGTAGAATTAAAAGAAATTCTAGAAGACGTTGGTCAAGATGCAGAGAGGAAAAAGGAGATTTTTGTCGGACGCCGTGTGACATTAGCAAACGAACTGAGTTGGTTTTTTATCATTGTCAATATATTATTAAAATATGTAATTTATATTAATAGTAATATTTTTTTTTACAGAGTGCGTGCGCCACATTCAACAAAAACTCGAAGAATTCATTGAGGCTCTCTATAAAGAAAAACGTTAAAGTATTTCGTTATTTATTTGTTGATCTGTTAATCTCTATAAATACCTACTGTTGATATTCAATGTGATAAAAATATATTTAATAACCAAAGTGACCGGACTTAAATGTTCGGTTTTGTGAATTTTTGTATTAAAGTTTAATTTATATATTTTAGTTTCTTCGTGTCCCAATTCTTGAATCCTCCTCCTTTATACCATCATTTATTAATAATCATGTCCGTCTCTATTATAAAAATAAGGAGGCAATTACTGTGAGTGACATCTAATGAAAATTTTATAAAGCAAAACTCGGTCGAATCTTAAAATAATAGTAAGTAATTATTGTTTGTTTGGAAGTGCTTGAATTTCATTAAAAATACATTACATTCGTGTGAAACGAAACTGAAAATATAATGGAGTGACATTTTTAGTTCAAACATTATTCAAGAGTAGATATTTTGCAGTGCAATTTTATGGTGATTATTTTATTACATTGAAAGTTGCACTGCCATTGTTCAATTAATTACACATTTGGCCGCGATGGAAAATCGACTCATCTGATATTTATGTATACAGGCAATTATTATTGCCCGAACGACATGGCAACTTTACAACACCCCAAGGTTCTAATTTCAGCATTGAATATTCTATGTTTTAGTGACTTTAATATTCGATAATCGGTCTCACATTAAATGGAACAAGGCTCCTACAAATTGAGACAGTTTATAAACTAGACAAATAATAATTATCATTAATTTGTAAAAAAAAAGAAGCTCCACGTGTAATATCAATAGATGTCACTGGAACCTCATAAATTTTTCATGAAATGCAACATAAATTATTAGAGATATATTTTGCCGGATATATATATATATTTATATATTAATATTATTAAAATTTGCATTCAACTTTATAGTTTGTCCCATGAATATAATAATTATGATAAGTGTAGATGAATATCATATAATATTATGTGTAAATATCAGACAGTTGAAATAAAATAATACAACAATCATTGCAGAGCTCGAATACGTCAAACCTCTTTATTACACCCACTTGGGTTAGTTTAACGCTTATTTAAATTGAAAAAAATGCATTAAAAATAAATAAATCGCAAAATGTTTAAAAAAAACGCAAAAATAAGAAACGCCAATAATACAATTGAATATTTATTTAAACCGTTACCGCCGATAAAAATGCCATACAATTAAATGTAGGTATAAATATCAAGATGGCGAACCAAGCAGATGAGACAATTAGATTTTCCTCAGTCAAACTCATATATTAGCAGGCCGTACATAAAAATATATCAAGATGGCGGACCAAGCAGACGAGTTTGACTGATGCAACACTGTAATCAAGGTGATAGATAAGAGTGTTTAAACAATAGTAATGAGCCTCGATATATGTAGAATTCATTTAGCGCACTTAAACAATTAGTGTTGTCTCTTCTGCTTGGTCCGCCATCTTGATATTTATCATCCACTTGTTCGGCCTTCTAATATGAATGGCGGTGGTTAAGAATATGGACTACTGTAACATCTTCTGAATGAAAAAATAAACAACTTTTTGACACATTTCGATTTTTTACCCTATATAATGCCATATGTTTAAAGAGCTAATTTATAAGGTGACATTTTTAGATTTATTTTTTAATATTTTATTACAATTAATACATATCTAAACGGGTATTTTAATAATATTAAGGTTAGAGATATTTAATAATGCATAATAAATGACAATTCTAAAAAAAACAGTATTTATTGGGAAACTCGCTATTTAAATATTGTGATGAGTGTTGTTATTCAAGTATCATCTGAATGAAAAAATAAACAACTGATTACCTTTCAATTAAAAAAATAAACAAGCTGAACATCAAAAAACATACACAAATTGAAAATTTCAATTAAAATTACCCTAGTGAATAATAATTGATATAAAATGGTTGAGTTGTCGCAAGTTTCTGTAACGATATCCGAGTAAAGCTTGTTGATTGAACTAATTGGCATCTTAGATTCACTGGCTGTAACAGATCACGTCTTCTCATTATTTATATTTAACTATGATTAAACCTTGCAATATTATGCACGTTATGATATAAGTTAGGAATTTTCATTGCATTGCTAAAGTAGGTTTTCAGGGCATTCCTTCCATCTCCGTGCCTCTAATATATAAACTCGTCCCTTTGAATACACGTTATTATAAAGTTATAACAAGATTTGTTACATTCGTAATATAACATTCTTCACGACTAGTAATAACCACTATTTGCTATTTGTTAGGATCTTTCACTTTAAACTGTTACCGAGTTAAAGTTGGACCAACTGACCTTAATTAACATACGCCCTTATTTAAATTTACCTTTGAGGTCATTTTTGGGTCAAATATACGGTTATATGTATATGAAAATTAAACGGACAAAATATCTGGATATATTATTTTATATGTCGTGCAAAACCGTCTAAAAATACTTTTCAAAATTGTTAGAGATTAGCGAAAAAAATTAATAAGTCTCCATATCACAACACAATGCAAGAGAGAAATGGATAAACTTAAACAATCTATTTAAAAATCCTTTATTTTTAATTAAATTACTAAGAACAGGTATGCTCACTTCATTTTAGGCAAGCTTAGGTTAACGATTATAAATTTAAATTAACTACTCATTTTTCAAATTAATCTCTACTTCACTTCTTTTCCTACACAAATTGAGAACAAATCTCACATACTCTTAAGCACTAAAATCCGATAAAAAAACTCTTTTAATAAATTAAATAAAAGACAGGGGGTCACACTTATTGTACACATTTTTTTCCATCTAATAATTTTTTATTTTGAAAATATGCCTAATATGTATTTAATATCATCATCAGTATAGTTGAAAAAAATGTTAGGTTACGTGTTCTAAATTTTTATTTTTACTAAATTAAATATTATAATAAACTTAATAAGTAACTATCTGGCTACGTTATTAATATATTTTATTTAAAATCAAATATTCAATTGGCAGTCAAATCTTGCGGTGAATATTAAAAAAAAAGCGCGTCCACCGGCTACGAATTATGATGTGCCAAAGTCAAACGAATATTATAGTATTCCCTCGATTAATCATAATGACACGTGCATTAGTAAGAAATTAGAATAGAATAATTAACCGAAAACGGCTGTGATTGGTAATATCGTAACAAAATATGCAAATGTTTTTACGTATAACCAAATTTATTAATTTGAATATAATTACAGCTTATTGAGAAATGTCTGTATAAGGCGTAAATAATAAAAAAAATGGTTAATTTTCCGCAAATGGCTGCGATTGGTAATATTAATGCAGTATTAATCCTATCTAAGAGACAGTAGTATAATGACCTTGCATTAATAAGAAATTAGAATAGAATAATTAACCGAAAACTGATATGATTGGTAATAATATGCAGAATTAGCGGGCGTAAGTGCAAAAACCTGGTTTCAATTATTAATAATGATATTAACGTACAACCAAATTAATTATTTAATAAAATTAAAGCTTATTGAGAAATGTTGATACTGTCTTGGTTAATTTTATAATTATTGTTTTTTTTTTATAGTGTGAATCATTAAGAAATTAAGGCATTTAAATCATTTTTAACTAAATCTCAGATTTTAATATTGTAAGGAGCTGTTGAATTTATTTGTGGGCGTTGGGTTGAAAAATTATTTATTATTAAATATGTCTTTTTCGAATATGAACTTAATACTCTATTTTTATTTAGCATGACGCCGATCAAAAAATGTATTTATATTCAATATAATTTTATTTATTAATAGCAAGGACATTTTCTCGCGGTCATAATAAAACCTTTTTTAGGGTTCCATTGAAAATCTCCGATCGGTGTTTCTTTCAACAAAGGATTTATATTTTTCCACAAAGAACTCGACCCACGTCCATATTTATATTGATGTCACAATGTCAGATAATAAATGTGAATATTCTACGAATATACAATATTTCTCTATCTCTGATATCAACTTGTTGCCTTCAATAACATACAACGTCGGATATTTTAAAACTTGTTTATTCAGTTCAGAATAATATTATTGTATGAACTACGCTTGCATCTATGAAGATTACATTTTGAATACATTATTATGTTCGTTATTATTATCACTAGTAAAATATTCACAGCTCGTCATAAAACATACGTTAGTATAACTATGCGAATATTAACTTAATACTTCACAGAAACACCTGATTCCAATATGGCGTGGCCCAAAACATACAAATGGATGCTTCAATATCAAGATGGCGGACCAAGTAGACGAGTCTCAGTGAGACAATCAGCGGACTCGTCTGCTTGGTCCGACATCTTGATATATTGTATATGTACGGCCTGCTAATATATCGATAGTATTGGCCAAAATTGATATCAACGTACCTTTAAGTATATACGTAAAATTAAAAACATCAATTGAAAGAATATCATCGGTCAATAATTTAAATGCAATAAGAATGTGCATGTTGTTTGTTTACATGCATTTTACACATTAATGATATTTTTTTATATTTAAGTGTATTTTAATTGAGCCCATTTTTAAAGCTAAATAAATGTGAAGCAATGCATGGTTTACATTTTTATTGAATTGCAGATATATATATATATATATATATATATATATATATATTTGTTGAAATTTACATTTAATTTTATAATTTGTACCATGATTATAATAATTGATGTATGATAAGTGTGGATTTATATCATATAATGTTTTGTGTAAATATCAGACAGTTCAAATAAAATAATACAATAATCATTGCAGTGCTCGAATACGTCAAAATACTTCATTACACCCACTTGTACTATGTTTGGTTATTAATTTCCTTTCATTTGCTATTCTATACCTAGTTTATATCCTCTATATGCAACAATCTGGATTGTCTCCGTTTAATGCAAATCCTGATTAAACCGTTAATAATATTAAAATATAATATATAAGAGAAATGTACACAATCAACCGCTCTACAAAAATGTTGAATATAGTATAAACGTATTCTTAAAAATGTCTCAGGCATAAGCAACTATAGCTGTAATTTTGTATCAACTACATATTTTGGCGTGGCAAATTAAAATGCAATAATACGTATAGGAAATCGTTGCAGAATATAATAATTATGATAATTGTAGATGTATATCATATAATATTTTGTGTAAATATTAGACAGTTCAAATAAAATATGATATGAATGTAAAATGAAGTGTAATTCCGTAGCAGATTATTTAATCAAAATGTATGAACGCTGGTTCAAATATTTCCTCATGGCAAACAGAATAGTTTTGTTTGATGTAAGGCTGTAGTGCTTGCTCGTTATAACCGTACATTAATGTCATTATATTACGATGAAAAACTCTCTTGAAAAATTTTCATCGTCGAGAAATGCATTTTATTATAAGTAGAGAGGAAAATCCAGCACGTCAAATATACTTTATGCGATATCTCGGTGTGAAATTTAATTAACGCTTTCATCTTGTATTACCTGCGTTTTATTATTATTAATATTGTTGTATAGAGATCGTATAAAGATACATACGAACACCTCTTTGATCCCACGATATAAATAATAATAAGCCGATCAATTGTGTCCGGGGGTGAGTTTACCCTGATTTACAAAGGGGAGGCGATTACTGAAGTCACTAAATCATTTACCGAGAAAAACACCAGTAACCTTTAACAAAAAACGTAATATCCGACAGTATTTTTATATAAAAATAAGGAAAAACATTTGTGTTTCGAAAAAAAAAAATAAGCGTGCGGTGGTACAAAATTCCCACTACCATTTGATTGGTTATGTGACGTTTATATCAGTTTCATAAATAATAAGGCGCGTGTCTACAAATACATTGGTTATGGGTTTAAATCCCGTTAAAAAAATGATTTGATCATTTATTACCACTATATTATACTATACGGAATTCTATTGATAAAATCCCGATTTAAACAAATCAATTATATTATACATTTTAATAATAATATTCATGATTTGATGGAAATATGTGAAAATTTATATACCGCATAAATAAACGTGTATTCTCGATAATCCGACATCTGTCAAATTATTGGATTTCTAAGGAATAATATTAAAAGTAAAAAAATCCTTTATTGTGCTTTGTTTTGTGGTAATTGGTTCAAATAAAAAAAATTATCATCCAGATTTACTCTGATTTCCTGTATTGTAAGGTGTATATTTAGTGCAGTTTATTCTCGATAATCCGACATATATGCATGGTAAGGTTATTTGTCGGATTATCGAATTTCTAAGTATTAAGAAGAATTATAAAGTAAAAAAAATGATTTGATCGGTTATTAAGAATGTGAATAATATTAATAAAATCCCGATCGATCGTTTTGATCGAGGTTTACTCTGATTTCCTGTATTATAAGGTGTATATATATATGTATAATGTAGATTATTCTCGATAATCCGACATATATAGAAGCCTTTTGGATTATTGAATTTCTAAGTATTAAAAGGAATAAAAAATTCTATATTTTATATTATGAAGTATTTTTTATTCTATCAAGATTAATGGTCCTTCTTGTAAAATATTTGAAATTAGGCCGAGAAAAACATTTACATAATATGAGATTTAAAAAAAATCTACTTTAAAATAAAAAAATGATGGACACGCATTATCAAATATTATTTAGGGAAGGAATATATAGTTTAGTTTTATTAACAAAAAATATATATATAAATCTGAGAATTGTCCATATCAGGAATAATATTAATAAAATCCCGATCGATCGTCTTGATCCAGGTTTACTCCGATTTCCTGTATTGTAAGGTAAATACTGATTATTAAGTCGGTGTAACTAGTAATAGTTAAGATTAATAAATAACACGTTGTTGTGTCTAAAAAATTAGATTTTTTTGCATATTAACAAAAAAAACTCAATTAGTTTTAACAAACTGAACCGGTACGTTTTATGATGTAATTTTTTATTAAAAAATATTTAACACCCATGTCGAAAAGAAAAACGCTTTGGACAATTTGAGAATAAAATATTTGGGGTGGAATTTTCGCGATATACTAAAATATTTATTTCTATTAAATTAACCTTAATAATGGGTGGTTATTATTTATTGTCAATATAATAGTTGTCTTTGATCTGAAGTTTGTAAATTGTTTCCATCACAATTATCGTAAAACTTTCTCGTTCAATGTATCTTGATTGCAAGTTCTCGACTGGAAAACGCCTGAATAGACTTTAATTGAGGGTTGTTTATTAAAATGTAATTGTGGCGTATAGAATTATTGTACATTTACAATGGTTTGTGGAATTTATAAACGGCTGAATTATTTTAACATCATACAAACAATATTTAATTGCTAAATAATAGCGGAGGCGTTTAACTGCGGCTTTTAAAGATGATAATAGATGAGGGGATGAAAAACACGAAATGGAGGCTTTGAAGGGGAACAAACAATACGTGGTTTAATTCAACCCCCCTGTATTTATAATATAATATAAGGTGTGCTCGTGTTTTATAACGAGTTCTTTATTCAGCCTCCTGAAACTCGTTATAAAAGTTCGATTGCATTTATTATGTATGCTTTGTAAGATTAAACGCCTCTAAAACGTATTATTTTCAATTAATTTCACCTTTACCTGCCATCTATTATTCAGAGCTACCTTTGCTTACAGCTTGACCCATTTAATATTAAATGGACAAAACAGAACTTGTCACAATTGAACAAGGACAAAACAGAATTATTTATTTTTATACAACATTATCATTGCTACAACATTTCATTATTCGTAGAAGCCCATTCTTTAATAATTGTATAAAATTACCTTTATTAAAAAACAGAATACATTGAAAATAAAATACACATATTATATTATTAATTAAAAAGGGTAATTTTAATTGAAATTTGGTAATGTTTTTTTTATGTTCTGCTTAGTTTTTTTTAATAGGGCGGTTATATTTGAGTTTTGATTTCATTTTTGCTTTAAACTATTTAAAGTGATAAAAATGTGGAATTATTTTGCATTATCAAATTAAATACATCTAAAAATATTTTAAATTATTTAATATTTTTAAATGCTCTGATTTGTTTTTAATACGATGTTTGTTTTTTCATTCGAAAGAAATTTCATTTTTTTAATTAAAATTATTAATAAAATAATATAATGCGGTTTTCACGCGATGACAACACTCATCACAATATCTAAAAAAGCAAGTCTCCCGATTAATACTGTTTTTTTGAGAATTGTCATTTATAATGCATTATTAAATATCTCTAATATTATTTTCAAATTAATTTAATATTATTATCCTTAAAATAGCCGTTTCGAGATTAATTATAGTAAAATAATTATAATATGAAATATAATTCTTCCATCTGGTAACACTGATGGTTGAAAGACCCGCACACACACCGTAGACAATTATATATATTATAATGTCTATTTTTTATAAGAGTAAAATATGTTATAATGAATAATATATACAAATGGTAATAATAAATACAATTAGTTAAATTCTGTTTTTTTATCATCATACGTCCGGTTCGTATTCAATATAATAGTGTGAGGGTGAGTCGTGTGTGTACGAATAGACTAGAGCTTGGTAGTGTTGGTGTATACGCATACGCACCACACGCACACTCTTAATACATTATTATATTGAATACGGCCGTTTATTATACACAGAAAGTTAATTATTCTATTATATGTGTGTTAAAAATAAACAATATTTAATGAAAAAAAACCGCTACTTTACTTACTAATAATTATGTATATAATAAAACTATTTAATTATTTTGTTTTAACGAATGACACTTTTATTGAACTTATATTAATATAAATGTCATGCGTATTGTTTTTATACATTGCACTACTACATGCGAATATTATGCACGCGTACGCACCGCACGCACACACTATTATCTACATTGAATAAAATCTTACTTTTGATGATTAATACCTATAGATTTAATACTAATTCCATTTTTTTATATAATGTTTTATATTGTCGTATCAAATATATTATATTTAAAATCTAAAAGGTTGAAAAATTTTAAATTTTGTTATTTTTCCCATAATATTAATAATACAAAACCAAGGCCTTGGGTATGGAAATAAAAAAAAACTATTTTCAAATATTATCTGATATTAACCGGGCATTACACGTACAAACTAATTAATTATTAATAAATTAATTAAAAAAAATTACAAACAAATTAGTTAAAAATATTTGATTAATTTGTTTGTATTAATACGACCAGTTTTTGCACTTCCACCTCCTAGTTTTTTTTAACCCACCGTCATGTTTTATTTGCGTATATATTTTTAAAAGATTTTTCACTGACTAATCATATAAAAAAAATACAGATTAATATCATAATCAAACCCGAGTGGGTGTGATGAAGTGCTTTAAATAGTTTATTTATTTAATGAGCCATTTAAAAAATGTGTGATTCTTTTGTCTCAATTAGTCGCATATAAGAAAACACGGTGTTTTCAAATTTAAACTCCCAGATAAATATATAAAAAATAATTAAGGTACTACATTCTCAATTAGTCGCATTTGAGCAAAAGTACATTAAAACAATCGACAAATAAACATTGATCATAATCACACCTAAGTGCTTTGAAGTATTCGAGCCCTGCAACGATTTCCTTTATAATATTATTTAATTTCAACAAAACATTATTATGATATACATCTACAGTTATTATAATTATTATATTTACGGGACAAACTATAAAGTTGAATGCAAATTTCTAATATAATTCTTTTATTTTATTAATATTATTTATGTTATAAGATAGTTCATCCCAAAATGTCCGGCTTATCTTTGTTGCATCCTTCATTGTATTGAATATTATACAGAATTTCAGTATGGCAGCTATAAACAAGAAGTTGTTGCCGGACATGAGACTTTATGGGACTAATATGATCGTTATAATACATTATATTTCAATGTATATAATATATATACGACTTTTGTATCGAGAAAACCTCTACATTTTCGATTATTCAATATAAAATAAATAATGGAAGATCGACAATGTAAACTTACGGCGGAGTTAAGTTAAGCGGGAAATGAAACACTAGCACTTTCAACACAAAGGCTTATTGGATTTCAGTATTTACCTTATACATTTTTATATTACCTGGCTATTTTCAGCAGCACGGCTGAGATTAAAATATTTATTAGACGATGTTTAAACATCAAATACAATGTAAACTTTGTCGACGAACTAAATCCGCCGTAAACTGAAGCCAGATTTTTCATACAACATTAAGAATGAATCATTTATATCGCTTTGAATTGAACTAATTTATACACCAAATAAAACATAATTTCTGAAATATCAATATTAATTATAAAAATTTCGACATTTAGACATGAAACAATAGGAAAAAATAGTTAATAGTAAAACAATAAAGAAGATGGATAATATTTCAAATGAATAATATTATTTTTCATAATTAGTCTCAATTAGTTGCATTTGAACAAAATCATTTAAAAAAATAATTGAGGGGTAAACTCAAAATACATAGTCATAAACAGACCTAGTCCAAGTGGGTGAAATGAAGTACTTTGACGTATTCGAGCTCTGCAACGATTTCCTTTATAATATTATTTATTAATTATTTTTTTATTTCAACTCGAAAAATATACTGATGTGATGTTTAAGTCCCAATTAGTCGCATTTGAGAAAAAGCACTTAAAAATTATTGGACAAATAAACTTGAAATACATAGTTACAAACAGATCTAGTCCAAGTGGGTGAAATGAAGTGCTTTGACGTATTCGAGCTCTGCAACGATTTCCTTTATAATATTATTTAATTTCAGCTGTCTGATATTTCCACAAAACATTATATGATATACATCTACACTTATCATAATTATTATATTCATAGGACAAACTATAAAGCATACTTTGACGTATTCGAGCTCTGCAACGATTTGCTTTATAATATTATTTTATTTCAACTGTCTGATATTTCCAAAAAACATTATATGATATACATCTACACTTATCATACATTAATTATTATATTCAAGGGACAACTACTTGCCAATTTTATTTTTTTAATATTATTATATTAATATATCACATAGAGGTGTTTCTTTTTTATTATTATATAAAAGAAAAATCTGATTTAGTCATCCAACTTGACACCGACTGTCACTTTGCATTACTTTAGTTGTATACTAAGAACACACACATCATCTACTATTATATTTATTAAATAAATATAATTTTTAATGTTTTATATCTATTTTGCATTGCGTTGAATATACATTTTTATAATTATAAGTTAAAAAAATGTGCATTTATTTTTTTTGGTTGTATTTTGTGTTTGTTCGGGTTACAAAGCACTCTATTTAATGATCAACACATTAAAAAAAAAAATTATTTGTTAGGGCGGTTTTTGCGCGAAAATGGTGTCAGTATTCATCTTACCCTTAAAAACCCCTCTCATATTAATTATTAGCAATACCACGTCTTCTATGCAAATTATTACATTTTTTTACTATTATATATATTTTTTGGGTAAAAAAAAGACATTTTATTTATTGCTTAATGCTTTTATTTACATATTTCAATTGAAAAAATCTAAATAATAAATTTACTATACAAAAAAACTGAATTTGTAAGGTAAATACTGATTAATAAAAAATGAATTAATTAACACGTTGTTGTGTCTAAAAAAATCTATAAAAAGCTCTTTATGAAAATGTTTATTTTATTTCCATTATTAATATAAATGACTCAAATTTCTTGAACACAGTTTGTGTATCGCTTAACCTTCAACCTTTTTTATTTTGACACTTACAGTTAATTCATTTATTATTAGAAATATTTTATCATCTTCTTGCGATATCCCACCTCTTCTTCAAAGGCTATAAATATATTTTTTACAATATCCAATATTAAAAATAAACTAGTTTATAATGATAATTGAAAATACTCGAAGTAACTAGTTATAGTTAAGATCACCGACAAACAATTAATTGTTGTGTCTAAAAAAAACGTAAAGACGGTAATAGAGTTGCTTAGCTGTACTTTTGATAAATAGTGCCTCGCCCGAGGCTCAGACTAGGCATGTACTAACAAAAAAACCATTCATAAGTGTAGCTAACTAACACTACTATCGTATTTACTATTAAGAATATTGAAAATACAATAGGTACCTCGAGATTTTGCTGCCATTAATCCGTTCCAGCCCCTCAAAAAGACCTACAAATAAAATAGTTTTCTTAACGTACCACGTGTTTTTGAATTAAAAAAATGTATTTATAAGTGTACAAATATATATATTGTACAAAATTTATAGTTAAGTGAGCCGCCTTGTAGCTCAGTGGTTAGTGTAACGGAAGACTCTCGGGTTCGATATACTTAAGTCATTTGGTAGATCTACTAGATCTTAAGTACTCATTGCTGTGTGGTGGCTTGGGAAACCATCTCTACCATATTCTCGCGTAAAAGTCCTGGCCATCCCCTTATAAAAGGACTCCCGCCAATTTATTATGGAAGCTTTTCAATTCAACAAGTATATAAAATGAAAAGCGTGTTTGGGAGGTTTGTTTCGGAGTATTTTATATTTAATTGCGTCAATATGAGTGAGTGCTTGTATATTAAATGAGGCAGAATAAAATGGCCCGAGGAAATTGTTTAGCCATTAAATTGAGAGATGCTTTAAAGGAAAAAGGCTTAAGGCGCCGACGCTCCTCCAAGGACTCTATTTTCTGCCCCTGTCACCTCCTCCCCCCGGTGCCCCCTGTGCCCCCCTGTGCCCCCCGGTGCCCCCGACGCCCCCCGACGCCCCCCAGGGTGGGTGGCGTATAAGGGAGTCACACGGGCCTCACAGTGTGGAGGGGAGGTTATCTACGTCATACCAAACTAAACGCTTGTCAGTATCGATTGTGTTGCGGCGCGAGGCGGCAGCAGCTTTGTCCCGCAACTGTCCGCCGATAGCCTGACAACCATGGGTGGGCCCAAGATTGCCAGGATCATCCTGTTGCTCCTGCCTAACATATTCTTCTTCCTGGCCAGAGCTGAGCTCGAGTATTATCCCGGTGAGTCCCTCCGTTCACACTGCATATGGAACCGCCTTCCTTTTTCATTCATTCATCCGCACGCTTCGAAAATATTTATCAAAGCAACAGTTACCATTCACTTTATAAAGCCGTTTTTTTACTATTTTTTTACTAATGAAAACTTTCAAACAATTTCAATTTGGTCCTCTTTGGACACAGGCGTTGCTTTATTTTTACTCATAATAATTTATATATTATTACCATGCATTTAATTTTTAACAACAAAATTTCAATCGATTTAAAAAAAAAAACATCCCACCGTAAATTTTTAAAATTATACATTTTACACTGTGTATTTGAATTAACTGCTAATTAAGTATTTTTTTCAGGATATCTTTTGATTATTTTGTTTCGTCTTAAAATATTAAAATTTATTTTATATAGATTTATATCCATTTTCCACGTGTTATTATTTTTGATGTTCCAAATTTTTATCATACAACTGCTGATTATTTTTTTCGTGATTGAAACGAATATTTTTTAGTCTTAAAATATCATCGTTTTAATATTCATTTGATAATTTTTTTTGTTCCAAATTTTGCTGATTAATTTGTTTCATATTAAAATCGATTTAAAAATATTTATCTCACCGTCAATTTTATTACTTATTCATGTGATTTTTTATCCATTTTCCACGTGGAACATTTTTATTGTTCCAAATTTTTTTCATTCAACTGCTGATTATTTTTTTCATGATTGAAACAAATATTTTTTGTCTCAAAATATCATCACTTTAATATTTATTCATTTGATTATTTTTATGAATTCCATGTGGAACATTTTTATTGTTCCAAATTTTGCTGATTGTTTTGTTTCATTCTGTTTCATCTTAAAATATTAAAATCGATTTTAAAAATATTTATCGCACCGTCAATTTTAATACTTATTCATGTGATTTTTTATCCATTTTTCACGTGGAACATTTTTATTGTTCCATATTTTTATCATACAACTGCTAATTATTTTTTCAGGATTGGTTTAAATATTATCGTCTTAAAATATTTCAATAGATTTAAAAATATTTATCGCACCGTCAATTTTAATACTGATGATTTCATTTGATTATTTTTTCCATTTTCTACATGGAACATTTTTATTGTTCCAAATATTGCTGATTTTTTTTTCATGCCTGAAAGAAATACTTTTTTTCGTCTCGAAATATTACAATTTAGAAAATATTTGTCGCATTGTCAATTTTAATACTATTTCATTTGATAATTTTTCCATTTTTACTATTCCAAATTTTAATCATACAACTGCTGATTAATTTTTTCATTATTGAGGCAAATATAATTTTTATATAAATATAGGGCATCGTTTCACAATATTATAATCGATTTAAAAAAAAAATCATAGCTTCGATAATTTTAAAACATTTCTATTGTTCGAAAATTTTATGATACTTATATATTTGCATTAACTACTAATACATTTTTTATCAGGATTTAAACAATTATTATAGTCTCAAAAAATTTCGATATATTTTTTAAGAAAATACTTATTTATCTTGATACTTTTACATTTTCATTGTTTAAATTTTCATCATTCAACTGCTTATTAATCTTCGATTTAAAAAAAATCGCACCGTCAATTTTAATACTTGTTCATTTAATTTTTTTTTGCATATTCTACGCGGAACATTTTTACGGTTCCAAATTTTTATCATACTGTGTATTTGCGTTAAATGCTGATTAATTTTATCACGATTGAAGCAATTATATTTTAATACAACATTAAAAACGCGTTGATATATTCTTGTAATAAAAATTCAGGGGATTGAATATTGTACAATATGTGTGTTTTTTAAATAAAAAATAGACAATATAATTTCGATATAAATGGATAAAGATGTCAATATAATGGAGTGTCAATAAAATGAATAGTACAATCATTTTTATTGCATTGCAAATAACTCCACCGACAGCTTATCATTAACTCTTTTTTTATTGAATAACGACGCCTTTCTCTATCATTTGTGCATTTTTTTCCAATCGAACCGTTCATTCGCTATTGAATTAAAATAATAAAAAAAAAACCACCTCGAATTGGTATTTTTTATGATTGCGAATTGAGCTGTGAATTCTCCGCGGGGTTTTTTCTCGCTCGACCCATTTTCAAATTGAAAAACCTACACGGGAAATGTAAACTCCATTTTCCAATATTTGCCATTTGCATCAGGTGAAATGTTTGATTTCGTAACTAATTGCATACGTGGAAATTCAAACTCTGTGTGATATTTGGAATATCCGATAAATTGCCTCTCGTTTACAACTATTGTCATGTTGGATTAGTTTGTCCACAAACACATTCTTGTCTCTTGGGAATTTGTCGTCGATAGTTGGCTCATTTAATAATAATAAGCCCCTATTGATTACTGCAAATAACCAGGTTAATTGAGAGTATCGACAGGTACCGAAATTAAGCTAATTGATCGACCGAAACATTTTTCCAATAGCCTGACATTTTGTGTAATTCATCTTAATTTGTAGAAAAACGAGCCCCAAAAAATATACCCGAATTATTTATAGACATTTGGGTAGTTCGTATTGAAACTGCTATATTATATATTTAATAAAAAAATATATATGAAAATATTTCGTGCATTAATCTTAATTCGTAGATAGGGTATCGCAAAAACATGGGAAAACATAATAAATATCGAGTTTGGGGTCGCCATTTGGGAATTAGTTGTTTCTGTGAATTACGCAGTAGTAACTATCGCGTGTATAATGTATTTAATAGTGTAGGAACAATTAGTTTTAGATATTAAATACATCTTGTTGGATACGAAATACGAAAATTTAATTTTATTTATCTTACTCCATTTATCCAAATTCCGAAAATTATTAATATATACTATTTATAAATTAAATAAGTGTAAATTTTTACAATCAACTCGGAATTTCACCATCTCTGTATACTTAGTTTCATGAAAGTGTAGAGTAAATTCAGTCAAACTTGCTCAGAGGATTTCTTTGCACATTGTGTAACTCCAAAATATTTCATTCTTATATTTTAATGCCATTCAGTGGAAATAATTAATGCGCACAAGCTTACAAATAAAATAAATAATTTTATTATTAATTAAAAAATGTGTAGTTTTCAATCTGCGTCTTTAAGTTTTTTTTATCCTTCAAAAAAGGCCGATGATATTATGTTATAATATCACTAATCACAGCCGTTTGCGGTAATTTTTAGATTTTAACCCTATCCGGTGTGAATAATTAATGCGGAAATTTTACAAATATATTAAATAAATAATTTTATTACGATTTTAAAAAATTGTAGTTTTCAGTCTGCGTCTTTCAGTTTTTTTTATCCCTCAAAGAAGACCGATGATGTTATGTATATAACCAATCACAGCCTTTTGCGGTATTTTAATTTAGCACGTCTCAATTTTCATTAATTGAATCAATTGATTTCAATAAAAAATCACACATAATATAATGTGTAAGGGGCGAATTTAAATTTACTGATAATATTTTAAGGGATGTTTCCAAAAACATTATTAATTTTTTTTTTAATTATTTAATTAATAAAATGTATTTTTTTCAAAAGTATTCACACAATAAAATATACTCAGTTAATTCAAGTCCAAAATAAATAAATTGTATATTTCGACTTGTTGTCAATCTTAAATAACCGATAACAAAATGTGGTGTTAAATTAATAAAATAATATAATATGGAAACAATGATAAATGTATATTAGAAATGATGGTCACCCCAATATGCATGTATACATGCAACCAACACTCTCAAAGCTGGTTATCTGCTTAACTGTAATAGTTATATTTACTATGTACACCGTATAATCCAGGAAATTAACTAGCAATCGCCGCTCGAATTACTCTCCGTAGAGCAAATGTCATATTATTAATAATTTAAAATTAATAATTTAGTAGGCAATAAACCGCCTATCTCAAGTTGTCTCTGTCTAGCTCGTTTGTTTAATATATTGCTATCTCTGTCCATCACGTTTGTTTGCGATTCTTCGATAATCTTGTATGATCACCTGTTGTTGTCAGGTAAAAGGGATTTTTGATTGTGTGTAACATATTCCACTTAAACCATAACAGATCCAGAGTCAGATCAAAGGTCAAAGCTATAATACCTGACTCCCCTTTTCTTACAAAAAAATACATTTTGAATATGAAAAATAATATATTTCCATTACGCGATATTATTTTGAACATCTTTTGTGGAAATAGCTCTATTATTCTATTCCCATTCACAATACAACAGGTATTTGAAGTTATAGCCGAATAATAAATATACCTGTTATATTTAGTCGGACCATTCTATAATATAATACAGAAGATACTTTAGTAACTATTGAGGTTGTACAAAATAGTAAAAATAGTATATATATATATATATATATATATATATATATATATATATATGCTATATATATTAAGAGTTAGCAGAGAGTATATAAAAGGTTATATATATATATTATTGTTATATATATATATATATATATATATTTCTGGCATTCTTATCGATAAAACATATAGTTTTTTTTAAATTAAATTTATTTAATATTTTATTAATTTAATATATTATGAGATTTTTAAGTGAAGAGGGAACATCATAGAAATAATTGATGTGTTGGGTTAAATAAGGGCGTATATCTATTTTATAATAATCGAATGGAACATTCTCTATTTTTTATTGTCTTTAGTAAAAACGATGGACAATATTATTTTAAAAAAAATGTATTCTCGGAAAAGGGATGTATTGAATTATACGTCCTTATTTCATAGAATCCCTCATCATGTGTAAGATATGAGAAAACCTTGTCCAAATGATTCATCATGAGTCATTAGAAGTATTCGAGCACTGCAACGACTTTGCTGTATTATTCGATTTATTTAACAAAACATAAACTCAAATTTATTATATTCATGGGACATAAATATTAGTTTATTTTAATAATAAATCAGCCAAATAGCTCAGGAGAAAATACGCGTGACTACATTTTTTTTACTCTGATTTCCTGTATTGTAAGGTAAATACTGATTATTAAAGCGGTGACCTGTGTAATAAGTAATAGTTAAGATCAATGAATTATCACATTGTTGTGCTCTAAAATTGTTACAATGGCCTAGGTTTGTTCATGGGGAATCCCTCGCCACCGCATTGTGTCATTGACGCGCCGCTATAGTACTGCTGTGGCTTCAGCCAAACCACAATATATATTACAATATCTTTAATATGCATTAGTTTTTACAATGATTGATAGAACAATACATCTTTGAAAATAGTCTTAGGTGTACAGAGTATATAAATCTTTTTACCTATAACTAACATGAGAATGTTGTATTTAAATTATAGAAAGAGTGTGAGAAAAAAATAAAAACCCATTTACAAATTAAAAAATATAATGCTTAATTAACTCAATAACAGTTCGTTTGGGTAAAACCAAATTTGAGTTGAGTGGATTATTAGAAATAATATCAATTTTGGAAGTCCATTGGTAAAATGAACTTAGGTTTCCTCGAGGCATATTTGGTTTTATTTACATGTCTTAAGTTAGTCATTTTAGTGTAATGTTTTTTTTATTTTAATGATAATTTTTAACTTAATGTCCTCATGGACTTCTTTAAGAAATGTGCAAGGTTCAAGATCTAAGGCTATCTTAAGTCACTTATTTTGAACAATTTGAATTTTATTGATATGAACCACAATAGAGTAATTCTTGTGGAGGTGTTTTATTTTATTTTTTTTAATTCATGTAACACATTCGCCATGTTGAAAGGCGATAAAGAGCTGTTATCAATAATGTTACGGAAACGAGCGGTTTTCAGAGTCATTCAAGGCGAACATTGATCAGGTCAGTAGTTCTGGGGGTGCGGGTGAGCATTACACCATATAATTTATTATTTAGAATCCCGTCGAAGGCTGACTCTATAATTATATACACAAAAGCGGTACTTCGTATTGACAGGTGGTTTCAACTTGTTGACTCGATCGATCGATATTCACCGCCAACAAACTAACTCCACTTAAGTTTATTCACTTTATTTAAATGCTTAATTGAGTGCGTTTATAAAATTAAAACACACGCTCTTATAATATTATATGGCTTAATAAATGTTCACCGGCCTTTGCGTAATCGCCGTAGGGAATTGCGAATATAAAACTTAAAAACATCGTCGGATTATTCTGTACATTGCCTGAGGATATATGAGAGAAAATGTGCGAAAATGAATGGTAATCTATGTCAAGAAAAGCGTTTGTTAAAGGGAATGTATTTTCTCTTATTATTCAATATTTATATGTACATATTAAATAAAGCACACAAGAACGACTCTTAATTATTGTGAAACATGAAACGATGCGTCATTAAAATGGTTAAATATTTTGATATTAAATTACGTACTTTATTAATTCATTGTTTTGAATATATGTATGTATGCACATTTTTTTTAAAAATAATATTATTAGATAATCCGATTAATATTTATATATATAAATACTTGAATGTTGCGTAATTTGAGGGATAAAGTATTTTCAATTATGTTATACAATGTACTTAACATTATAAAAGAGTTATGAACAGACATTGTCCAAGAGGGTGGGGAAAAAAAGGTTTTTTTATAGCTCATAATTGTAGAGCACTGCGCGGCTTACATTTTTATTATCCGGAAAAACTTAATAATTACTATTTTTACTTTATAGTTTGTCTCATGATTATAATAATTATGATAAGTGTAGATGTATATCATATAATGTTCTGTATAAATATCAGAGGGTTGAAATAAAATACTAAAGGAAATATTTGCAGAGCTCGAATTCGTCAAGGCACTTCATTACACCCACTTGGACTAGGTCTGGTTGTGAATACGAAGCATATATTTCCATAAACACGAACTCTCATCTAAAATAAAATAAAATGATTTTCACCAAACGGCCATGATTGGACACACTCAGAGATGTGCCAAGGTCAAACGAATCTTGGTAAAAATACTGTGGCCTTGTGTTCAAATGCCGCAAAAAATTTAAATTGATTGGTTATTACGATTGGGAGATCGAGAATAAAATTTAAAAAAATACCGATCGATCGCCTTGATGCAAATTTACTCAGAGATGTGCCAAAGTCAAACGAATATTATAGTATTATATACTTATGCTTATTACAAATACTGTGGTCATAGGTTCAAATCCCGCTCAAGTCAATTTTAAAAAATTCATTCGATCGGTTATTACGACTGGGAAATCGGGAATAACATTAATAAAATCCCGATCGATCGTCTTGATCCAGGTTTACTCAGATTTCCTGTATTGTAAATTAAATACTGATTATTAAGTCGGTAACCCGTGTAACTAGTAATAGTTAAAATCAATGAATTAACACTTTTTGTATAAAAAAAGCTTCTTGGGGCGTAAACATATAAATAAATAAAAATAACAACTACTGCGTATTTCACAAACAGCTGATTCCAAAACTCTAATTCAAAAGCATGAAATATTTTTAAGAATAAGAAGAAAAAAATACATTATGAATATGAAAAATAATATATTTCCATTACGCGATATTATTTTGAACATCGTTTGTGGAAATAGCTCTATTATTCTATTCCCATTCACAATACAACAGGTATTTGAAGTTATAGCCGAATAATAAATATACCTGTTATATTTAGTCGGACCATTCTATAATATAATACAGAAGACACTTTAGTAACTATTGAGGTTGTACAAAATAGTAAAAATAGTATATATATATATATATATATATATATATATATATATATATATATATATATGTATATATATATATATATATATATATATATATATATATATATACATATTTAATGCATATCTCCGATATTGATTATTAATGAAATAAAATTTATTTACATACAGATTCCACTGGTCAAGATGACGATTACAAGAGTCAACTCCAGAAGTTCCTCAACCAGATTGAGCAAAATCGCGTCGCTCCCGTTTATATCCCACAACCGATGCGTCGTTTCAGCTTCGACAACCAAAATCAAAAACAGAAAGAGCCTGAAGACGCCAAAGAAAATATGATGATGTCCATGGTGGAAAACACCCCCGATTATGTATATGACGAACCCGATGCATCCGATCCACCCGAAGACTTCTCTTTCTACCCCAACCCTCCCGATGTCAAAGAGAATGGGAAGAAGCAATTCGCCGTGACCCCATTTCAGCCTGAATATTTCATGAAAGCTAAAAAAGGTATCGCAATACGGCGAGATGCATTTCTCGGTACATTTGTTTAATTGTTTGTATTTTGAAATGCACAGTGGAGATGCCCAAGGAGGAGATGAATAAAGAAACTATCCCCGCAAATATGGCGGTGCTGAAAAACATGGATACTATTTTTGAAGAACCTCGCAAGCAAAGGCAAAATCCTAACCTGGCTGCAACCAAGTTGAATAGAGTTTCCAACTCTGTTGAAACTTCCCAACTAGGCACACCACTTTTCAGGTAATGGATACTTTATCTTACACCATCATAAACAATTTAACTTTTCATATCAAATTCACCCTTTACCTATTGATTTATACTTGGGTAATTTTAATTGAAATTGTTTATTATATATATATATATAGAAGAAGAGTATATATATATATATATATATATATATATATATATATATATATATATATATATATATATATATATATATATATATATATATATATATATGGTCATATGTATGTATGCATGCTCACACTTGTACAAAACAATACATCATCACAATTTTGAAAAAGCCAACCACCCAATAAATACTGTTTTTTTATTAAATAATTACATACAATATTATTTTTCCATCTGGTAACACTGGCTGTCATGCGTCACTCCGTTTGAATATTATTTATAAAATACAACAGTTTACGATTAACTACCTTCTATTGACAGAGACATGAAACGTGTTATAGATAATGGATGAATCTACATTAGTTGCCGGTCAAATAAGACTAGTTTACTATTTCTAAAAAGTCCCAGTTAATAGGTTAAACGATTTTTTAAATTAACCATATTTTCATTCACTTCATACATTTGGAACACAAACGAATTTCCGATATAATATTTTGTTTTTTCCAGTCCATATGTATTAATTGTAGTAAAATAATTATAAAAAGTATTATTCTTGTATCTGGTAACAGTGATTGTTTATTGGTCCGTACAGACATATAACATACACACACCTTAGACAATTATATATTTTATAGTAAACGTACACACCCTATGCAGTGCTCCAACACTTACAAAAGAACACCCTTTTGAGATAAATAATGATTGAAAATTTATCATTTTGTAATGTCATGTATATTAAGGACTATTTTCGCATATCTTCAACAATCAACAAATATAAATTCAGTCCCACTACCAATTATTCTATTCGATTTTGAATAAGTGCCTCACTTACACGCAGAATTTTAATACTTAATAATATTTTTCTATATTTAGATATGAGGATTAGTTGAGGGAACTGTACATAGAACATAATAATAACATACACATACGTTAGACAGTTATATATATATAATAATAACGGCGAGAGAATTGACACATCACGACGTGACTGTCAAAATTGCTGGTTAAAACTGACCTAGATCCTCTTACTGATACTATTTTATGTATTGTAGAATTTATATTTGTACTTCGAAGTGGAAAATATTCTATCCAATATGTTTGTTCAATGGGAATTCTTGAAGGATGAAATTGAAGCGGAAAAACCAATATTGCTTGCATCAAAACAGTTATTTTATTTTATTCACTCCTAAACTATAAATTCGTAAATAATGCGCCTTTTTAAACATAATATGACTGAGTATGGTTCATTTATTCAATAATTGGTTTCTTAAAAGAGCTAATCGATAAATAAAAAATGTATGTAGTCAGTCGTAGCTCGTAGCAGCTACGACGTAGTAAAAATGACAACTTCCATGAACATGTAAAACCGAGCCTTAAGAGTAATAATTTTTTATTATACTGTATAATTATTAAGTAAAAAAAATATTTTTAAATTCCAAATCATCGCCTATAAGAATGACATACAACTGCATGTATAAATATCAAGATGACGGATCAATCAGATGAGTCTATATACAATACAATTACCTTTCCTCTTTCAAACACATCTTGATATTTATTATCCACTTGTCCGGCTTTCTAATATCGGTGGTGTTGGACCATCCCTCCTCGGTTGGAGTCATTTACATGGAGAGTGTGTGCGTGTGGTGCGTATGCGATTAGGGCTTGTGTACCTGCAAGCTTTAGTCTATTCGTACTCGCACTAATACTATAAGCTCTAGCACGACTCAGTAACACATTATTACATTGAATACGATCCGACCGAAAATGGTAATAACTGTATACGCCATTTTTCCGTAAAATTTCTTGGGTTTTAAATAAACTCCAAATTCTCCCTCACTCTCTCTTTTAATATATATATATATATATATATATATATATATATATATATATATATATATATATATATATATATATATATATATATATATATATGTGTGTGTGTATGCATGCTCACACTTGTACAAAACAATACAATATTTCTAATGGCACCAAAGGTTTCGTGTGTCAGCCGCTTGGGGCGCTCACCGCTCGTACTGTTAAAATGTATTTCACTTAATATGATATTAAAAGTTGCTCGATATATTCAAGTAGTCTATGTAAAAAAAATTACATCTACAAAATCTTGTTTCTCTCGAATGTCGGATTATCGAGCATGTCGGATTTTAGAGACTACAATTTCCATGTGTCCGCAGCCCTCGTTTGTGTGAGTAACCGGGCATATTCGAATGTACGACGTAATATTACATGGCGCTTCTATAGATAAAAGCTCATCGATCTGGGATTATTTATACCACCCAATTCTAGATTTTAAACAATAATTTGTTTTGATATTATAGTAGTGTGTGTATAATTGAGATTGGTGTAATTAATACACGGTTCGGTGGATGGAAGCTTTGATAATTAATATGATTTGACTGGGTTCAGGAAATTCACTAGCGAGAGAGACATCCCCACATCCTTGGTGCCGACTTCCCGTCATCAGCACGTCATCCAGAAAGCCCTGAACTCCACAGCTCCAGACTTTAGCGACATCCACATTTACGTCCAGGCCGCCATGTTGGGCACAGGAGCCGCCGCCATCTTGGTCGTGCTTTCCTTGGGACTCTACACACTCTTCTTGTGAGGCTTCAATCTCGCATAATATATTATTCATCATCATCATCACACAATCACCACCATTATCATACATCATATTGTGTAAGCTTCACTCTCGTTAAACTCATTGAGTGTTGATTACATGGACGTGTGTTTTATTTAAGACTGAGGAAACACTCCAAGGAAGCTGCTGATGTTGAATATCCTGCATATGGAGTCACCGGCCCCAATACTGACCTGACACCTTCTGGAGACAGACGACTTGCTCATTCCGCTCAAATGTATCATTATCAACATCAAAAACAACAAATCATCGCCATGGAGAAGTATGTGTTAATATGTTGGATAAAGCTTGGGATTCCTAGGCGTACGTCGCCGTAAACGAACACCTTAAAGGCGGCAACAGAGTTGCTTTGCTGTACTTTTGATCGGTTTTTTGTTAATTAGTGCCTCGCCCGAGGCATTAGCTAACGAAAAAACCGATTATAAGTGTAGCTAAATAACTCCACTATCGTATTTACGGTTACGTATGCCTGGGAATCCATTACTTTAACGTACACCTTAAAGATGGCAATAGAGTTGCTTTGCTGTACTTTTGATAGGTTTTCTGTTAATTAGTGCCTCGCCCGAGGCTCAGACGAGGCATTAACTAACAAAAAACCGATCATAAGTGTAGCTAAGTAACTCTACTATCGTATTTACGGTGACGTATGCCTGGGAATCCATTACTTTAAAATCACGCTAGAGAAATCACAGGGTTTAAGGTTTTATATAGAATATTATATAGCAAACGGGGGTAAATGGGCATTACATTTCCACAGGCTCCACAATATGCCTGATAATGTAATAATAATTATTTCTATATTTTTAGCTCTCGTGCTGGTTCATCTGATTGTAATGGATCTGTGTCTGATGCCGAATCTGAAGAAGAGAACGAAGAGGGTGATTACACTGTTTATGAATGTCCTGGCTTTGCATCTGTAAGTAAATCTACTAAATACATTCGAAACTACTAAATTATTATAATAATATAATGATTTCAGACTGGAGAAATGGAAGTGAAGAATCCCCTGTTCTCCGAAGAACCGACTCCTGCTACTCCGGCTCAACAAGCCAAAGCTAAAAAGTGAACATCCCGAATGAAACACATTAAATTTAATTAGAGATCGTCTATCATAAGAGCTAACCTCACAAATATTTAAAAAAATATATATGCATAAAGTCTACCATTTGCTCCAATTGTAGCTCTTATGATAGACAAGCTCTAATATTTCAACACTAGTCAAACATAAAGAGGCCAGATGAAATTATCTGTTTATTTTAAGATGCACAATATAGTATTTAACTGGCATAGTTTTTGATGGACACGACTTTGATGAGTAATTTATCGACTTAAGCAAACAAAAAAAATATATAATTAAATATATCATTATTATTATGCTTAATATTCTTAATTTAAAGAGGCCTATTTGTTATTGAAAAAAATATATAAATGTCATATCTCTGGCACAAATTGTACGATTAGAAACACATGTCAATATCTAGTCAATCCCTTAGATAGTATTTTATAAAATTTCTCACCTGTGTTGTCATTATTATTTATTTATTATCCTCTCCTTACTGTAAACGAATCTTATTCACTCTGTGTCAAATTACATATTGTATAAAAAAATATATATATAAATGTGTAGTGTTATAATTAATAATATCGATGTGAGCAAAATATTAATTTTCAGCTTCGCTTGTGGAATATTGTAGATTATAATTATAGTTATATTATATATGAAGAAAAAAAATTATATTGAGATTACACATTATTGCCTGAATTGATTTATATATTCTGTCTACTATACTTTGAGCTTTCATTGATCGGTAAAGGGTTTTAATATGAATAATATTAATGCAGTAAATACCGTCGTTAACAAATTTTTAAAAAAATTGAGTCTTTCGTGGATAAAGAGACTGTTTTGGAAAAAATCACTTACTACGAGTGAATGTGATAAAATGTTTAAATAAAAGAGTTTATTGTTTTGTCAAAATCAAATGGAATGATGCACTTGTTGTCGAAGAATGGAATATTTCTATTAGCAATTCTATTAACAGATGAAAATATTTTAGATACTTGTTTATATTGAAATTTTTTAAATAATCCTTTTGGACGCTTTGGATTGAAACAGAATTTTTCAAATTTATCAAATGTGTGTGTGTGTGTGTGTGAGAGAAAGACATAAAAATGAATTTATCAATTAAATATTTATTTTCACAAACGGCTCACCGATTTCGCTATTCTTGTTAAAGACATTTTTCCCACTTTTTTACCTTATCTTCTTGTACCAAATAAATATATAAATCTCTACAAAAGAGACATTCACTTACCTTTACAAATATATATTTAATCGTTTGAAAATTTGCGTATTTATAATTAAATATTGATGTAATTCGTGTATACACAAATAATGTTTATCGCAAGTGTGCAAAATATACTAATATATTATATAGAGTAAAGCTATGGGTGTTTTATTTATTGTAAAATATTCTGATCCGGCCCTGAATTTCCCACTGTGTTCAAAAATAGTGTAATTGAGAATTTATTTTATATTAAAAAAATCCAAAAAGGAGTTTTATAACTATTTCTGCTCATACCTATGAGAATGGTTGTGACGATCTTGATCTAAACGTCACATAACCAAGATGGATGTTGATTATATAGAGAGAGATATATATATATATATATATATATATATATATATATATATATATATATATATATATATATATATATATATGTATGGCCTGCTAATAAATAAAAGCGACTTAATAAAAAAAACAATTTTATTTCAATCAACACATTTATTTAAACTCATCTACAAAATTTTGCTTCTTTTTAAATATTCAAGCCGTGCAAATATGAATTCTCAATTTTAATAATTTTACCAATATGAATAGTTTGTTGGCACAAAACACATTACAATATCACACATTTATTTTTTATTTTTGCAAATTATTACTGTTAAAAAGTGTATAGTATTCAGAGACAATTACTATTACATTTTATTTCAAACGTAAGCTTTCCTAGTGAATTTTAATGTGAGATTTAAATTAAGTCTCTTTAGCCTTCATGAAGTAAGTGAGCAAATCAATTGGCAAAGGAAACACAATTGTTGAATTCTTCTCCGCTGAAATTGTATTGAGAGTCTGAAAATAAAAAAAAAGAAATTTATTTATATACAACCTGAGAATATTTTTGAGAATGTTTTATATATTTTTTAGACACAACAACGTATTGATTTTAACTATTACTAGTTACACAGATCACCGACTTAATAATCAGTATTTACCTTACAATACAAGAAATCAGAGTAAACCTGTATCAAGAAGATCGATCGGGATTTTATTAATATTATTCCAAGTCTTAATAACCGATCAATTTATTTTTTTACTTTATAATTCTTTTTAATACTTAGAAATTCGATAATCCGACAAATAACCTTACTATGCATATATGTCGGATTATCGAGAATAAACTGCACTAAATATACACCTTACAATACAGGAAATCAGAGTAAATCTGGATGATAATTTTTTTTATTTGAACCAATTACCACAAAACAAACCACAATAAAGGATTGTTTTACTTTTAATATTATTCCTTAGAAATACAATAATTCGACAGATGTCCTTATAGATGTCGGATTATCGAGAATACACTTTTATTTATGCGGTATATAAATTTTCACATTTTTCCTTCAAATCATTATGTATATGAATTAATTGTAAATAATAAAATTCCCAACAATTTTTTTTTCATATATATGTATATATATATATATATATATATATATATATATATCTATATATATATATATATATATATATATAGTATATTCATATATATATATATATATATATATATATATATATATATATATATATATATATATATATATATATATATATATATATATATATATATATATATATATATATATATGGCTTACAAAATATAGCGTCTTTTTTATTCACATGAGAATATTTTTTATACATCCGATACAAAAATTTACTCTTTGTCATTCACAGGGTGGAATTGAAATAACTGAGAATATTTTAGGAAATGTCGCATATACATACGAAAAGCTCTACTATGAAATAAAAATTAATAACATATTTAACAGACACAATATACATGTAACAGTCACTACTGAGTACTTCACAGAAACAGCAGATTCCGTTATGTTGGTCCACAACATTATAAATATTTTCAATATTTTTTTAAGTTTTAATTGATAAAAAATATTAATAGTGTTTTTGGAATCTGCTGTTTCTGTTAATTATTCAGTGGTGACTATTAGGTGTATATTGTGTCTGTTAAATACGTAATTAATATTATCCTGAATTTTTTTTACACAGATCGATAGAGAATTTAGCATTTATTCACAAAACTGATTTTACGTGAAAAAGGACGCATTCAATACCACCGATTAATATCAAGACGGTGTACCAAGTAGATGAGTTTGACAAAGGCAAAACTCATAAACCGAGAATATTTTAGTTAAATTTTATTATTATTAATTAAAAATGTAAAAAAAAATATTAATAGATAGTGCTTTTGGATTTGTGTCTGTTCAATACATGATTAATATTATTTTTTCACATATATTTGCGATATTATACCACCCCTTAAAATATTCACAGTTATTTTAAATCCACCCTGTATATAAACACTGAATACAGATTAATGCACCATTTTTTGCAAGCACTTTTACGTATTGTTTTTGTGATGCTTCTAAAACGGGAATCGGCAAACTTTGGTTAAATAATATTTTTAGACAAAATAATTTAAAAAAAATTGGGGTGTCTATACATGATCTAAACGTCACATAACCAAACTGGCACGCAATCAAAGCGGTACATACGATTTTTTAAAAAATGGTTGCCAATTCCTGGTCAAATGCATTAAGTATTATGTACCGCCATTGTTCCCCGTTCCAATATTGATTTTATGAATGAATATTGAATGGGGAAAACCAACAGTTGGACCGTAAAGTATTATAATCACCTGGAGATATCTGAGCTGAAGGGCGGCAGGTGAATCCCCGATGACTTCTGAAGCCTCCCTTAGAGCCCTGGATGCTTTTTGTTCCCCTTCAGCTGCAATTACTTTGGCCCTTGCTTCTCTGGCTGCTTCAGCTTCAGCGGCCATGGCTCTTTGTAATTGGACAGGGAGACGAACATCCTTGCTGAAAATTATTATATTAAAATATTATACACCAGCTTGTCCCATAAATATAATAATTGATGTATGATAACTGTAGATGTGTAGATGTGTATATGTATATATATATATATATATATAGACATTACACGTGGCATTTGATCCTTTGACAAAGGAATTGTTGGCAAGCATGAAAGGATCACCGTATATATATATATATATATATATATATATATATATATATAGTATATATAGAGAGAGTATATATATATGGCATATATATATATGTTATATATATATATATATATATATATATATATATATATATATATAAGTTATACTATAATTAAAAAAAAATTGTATAAAATGTATTAATAGAATGTATATAAAAAAAATAAAGTAAGGTGTATGAAGACATAATATAAGTGTTGCTATATAAGGTCACTCCCAAATAAGTCGTTTAAGTGGCAGAATTTGTGGAAAAGAGTTCACGAAGAGTTCGAGAAGCATGGAATCATTAATGTTATTTTGATATATATATATATATATATATATTTATATATATATATATATATAAATATATATAAAATTAAATAATATTATAAAAGTAATCGTTCCAGAGCTCGAATACCGCAAAACACTTGCACAGTGGATCTTGACTTAAGAATACGCAATTAAAGTAGTTTTTCATAAAGTGGAATAGAAATTATTAAAGAAGTAAAACATAATTTTTTCGGATATTAACAGAACAATCTTAAAACATGTTAATATTTTTGAAATTTGCATTTTATTTTATAGTTTGTCCCATGAATATAATAATTAATGTATGATAAGTGTAGATGTATATCATTTAATGTTTTGTGGAAATATCAGACATTTGTAATAAAATAATATAAAGAAAATCGTTGCAGCGCTCGAATACGTCAAAGCAATTCATTACACCCACTTGGACTATATCTGTTTGTAACTATGTATTCCAAGTTTATTTGTCCAATCATTTTTAAGTGCTTTAGCTCAAATGCGACTAATTGGGACTTAAACATTACATCAGTATATTTTTCGAGTTGAAATAAAATAATAATTGGACTAGGTCTGTTTATTTGTCGATTCGTTTTGCTCAAATGCGACTAATTGAGAATAAAACATCGCACAAATTTATACAAACAAGTAAATAAATATTTTTTATAAGATATATCAATGATTTTGTATTTGATTATTATGAAAAAACTGTGTTTTCTTAAACGTCTACATTTTGCCGGATCACAATTGCAGAGCACTGCGCGGCTTGCATTTTTATTACACATATTGCTTTATTATTCGGTAAAATGTATTATTTCGGATATTAACAGAACAACCTTAGAACAAAATAATAAATTTTGCATTCAACTTTATAGTTTGTCCCATGAATATAATAATTATGATAAGTCACACAATTTTCGCAAATATAATCAGAGTTGAAATAAAATAATACAATAATCGTTGCAGTGCTTGAATACGTCAAAGCACTTCATTACACCCACTTGAACTAGGTCTGTTTATGTTTTATTATTTGTCAATACTTTTATAATGTTTGCTCAAATGCGACTAATTGAGGATTTTTTAAATTCCATTGATTGAGACAAACAAATGTAATAATACATACAAAATATAAATGTCTTAATTAATTTGTTTATACGTGTAGCTTATCCATTTGCGACTAATTGAGACTGTAAAAGAGTCAGGGGATCAATAATCAAATAATGACGGTAAAGATGCTTAATAATAAAATTAATTAATATTATAAAAGTAATCGTTCCAGAGCTCGAATACCGCAAAACACTTGCACAGTGGATCTTGAATTAAGAATACGCAATTAAAGTAGTTTTTCATAAAATGGAATAGAAATTATTAAAGAAGTAAAACATATTTTTTTCGGATATTAACAGAACAATCTTAAAACATAATAATATTTTTGAAATTTGCATTTAATTTTATAGTTTGTCCCATGAATATAATAATTAATGTATGATAAGTGTAGATGTATATCATATAATGTTTTGTGGAAATATCAGACATCTGTAATAAAATATTAAATGATATAATAAATAAAACGACATAATGCGGGTCACACACGTTTCATTTTCACTTATACCTAAACCGTAGTGTGTGTGAGGCTCGCATAATGTCCAAAATACAAATCTTTGACAGCAGAAATATCAATTATAATGTTTCAAAAAACAGTAACTTGATAATATTAAATGTTATTATTAATATTATTAGGTATCGTAGTAAGCAAATCTTTCCACACATTTATTTATATCCTTGATATTGTTGTACAAAATCGATAATGTATAATATGTGGAAATAAATATGTATCCTCCATTAGCGACACACTGTATATTTTCTTAATTATTTGATAATAAGTTCTCGTAATTTCATTTAAACAAATACATTTTATAATTTTTCTCAATTAAAATTTGATTGAGGTTGCTCACTAATATAATTTATTCCGATATAACCAATCATAACCATTTGCGATAAGTTAATTCACCATTGCGCGAGAGTCAAATTTGAAGTTTCTTGAACAAAGATCTTATCGAAATTTTGGGTTAGTTTGTAATAAATAAATTAATTAAGGTTGTTAATTTTTTCTGCGACAATTCCGGGACAAACTTTTTTTTTATTTTATGTACAGACAATTTACACATTCATCCGGAATTGTAATATTGTGTTAACGGTGATGTGCCAATGTCAAACAATTATTATTAAATAATATTGTAATTTCTTTTTAATTAATTTAAGGCACGAGGCGCTTTTTGAGTGGGTTTTTTAGACACAGCAACGTGTTAATTCATTGTTTTTAACTATTACTAGTTACACAGCTCACCGACTTAATAATCAGTATTTACCTTACAATACAGGAAATCAGAGTAAACCTGGATCAAGATGATCGATCGGGATTTTATTAATATTATTTACATTTTATCCAAAATATTCCTCATCCAAGTATCTCTTTTGAATATATTGCAAAGATTTGGCAACGAATATGCGTATATTGATGATCTCTTTTCCACCAATTCTGCCACATACAAGGGGACCTTACAATACAGGAAATCAGAGTAAAGCTGGATCAGGACGATCGATCGGGATTTTATTAATATTATTTACATTCTATCCAAAATATTTCTCATCCAATTATCTCTTTTGAATAGATTGCAAAGACTTGCGAACGAATATGCACATATGGATGATCTCTTTTCCACCAATTCTGCCACCTACAGTACCTTACACCTTACCTACATTACAATACAGGAAATCAAAGTAGACTTGAATCAAGATGATCGATCTGGATTTTATAAATATTATTCCCGATCTCCCAGTCGTAATAAACGAACATTTTTTTTGACTTGAGCGGGATTTGAACCTATGACCACAGCATTTGCATCAAGCAATAAACAGATTCGTTTGACCTTGGCACATCTCTGAGTGTGTCCAATCATGGCCGTTTAATGAAAATCATATCCGTTATTTTAAGTATACTGTATAATATTGTCTTACATTTCAACCCTCTCGACTTTGATCCCCCAAGCAGCTGTGGCTTCATCCAGGGATGCTTGCATACTTCCTGATATTGTCTCCCTCTCGCTGAGGATCTCATGAAGGGGCCTGGTGCCCATGGTGTTCCTGAGGGTTGTCTGGGCCAACAGTCTTGTGGAATGATGGGCATTTTCCACATTAGCAATGGATATTGTTGCATTTGACACTCGGTAATAAACCACAGCATCGACGGAAACAGTCACACTGTCCTTCGTCAACACCTAAAACATATTAATAATAAAATTAAAATAATCAAACCTATTAAATAGACTTATAAAATATTATATATATATATATATATATATATATATATATATATATATCCAGAATTGATTATTGTTTCTTTTTAACACATATATAATAGAAGAATTGTGGTGGTTAGTAAAACAAACGGCCGTATTCAATATAATCGTATATGAAGAGTGTGTGCGTGTGTTGCTTATGCGATTAGGGCTTGTGTACTTGCAAGATTTAGTCTATTTGTACACGCACTAATAGTATAAGCTCTAGCACGACTCAGTAACACATTATTATATTTAATACGATCCGGCCGAAAATGGTAATAACTGTATACGTCCTTTTTCGGTAATATATATATATATATATATATATATATATATATATATATATATATATATATATATATATATATATATATATATATATATATATATATCCATCATCATCATCAGTAGCAGTAGTAGAAATTTTTATTTAATATTAATATAAAAAAATACACACGGTTGTGCTGAAATATCGATTGTGTGACAACGTATCATACTGAATATAATTATATATAATTACGGGATGATTTAAAAATAATAAATTTGAAATACCTCTTGTGGGGGTACATCGTAGGTACGGGTCCTGAGGTCTACCCTGGCGTAGGCATCAATACATGGCAGGATGAAGAATATACCTTAAAATAATAAATAGACAGGTTTGTGTCCCTGTGAATATTTATCACATAATATTTGTAATAATAAATCGATACGGAGTGGATGTCTCTTCATGAATAACAGAAGGGGTGAAAATCAATCAATAACCCCATTACAAACCATAAATACATTTTCGTATTAAATGGAAAAACGTACATTATGACGAATATTATAATTTTACTTACCTGGACCTTTTGCACCTCCGCT
The DNA here is from genome assembly GCA_022606485.1 of Agraylea sexmaculata. Classification (NCBI taxonomy): domain Eukaryota; kingdom Metazoa; phylum Arthropoda; class Insecta; order Trichoptera; family Hydroptilidae; genus Agraylea; species Agraylea sexmaculata. Next base: position 57,466 of record JAGTTH010002371.1, read on the forward strand.
CAATAATCTGCCCAATCTGAAGATTACAGCCCTCTCGTATTCCTGAACGACCTGTTATCAAAATATATATTTATATAATTAAAGTTGCACCGACGAGGATAACGCATATTTAATTTATTTAAAAAAAAGTAAAACCTTTGCCTTGGATTTGTTTATTAAACGAACGCAGAACGCTTTTAATATAACGCAAAAATTTAATATTTAGATCAATCGGAGCTGAAAGTATCGGTTTATTTCAATTCAATGGCTGACATTACACGTGGCATTTGATCCTTTGACAAAGGATTTGTTGGCAAGCATGAAAGGATCACCGTATATATATATTTACATATATTGTGAAAATAACACACGAGGTATCTTATAAATAATCCTCGGCCAAGAGGGTAGAAAAACAAGTTTTCAATAGCTCACAATATCGTTTGTCCCATGAATATATTGTATGTAGATGTATATCATATAATATTTCGTGGAAATATCAGACAGTTGAAATAAAATATTATAAAGGAAATCGTTGTAGAGCTCGAATACGTCTAAGTATGATTTATAGTATGTCCCATGAATATAATAATTGATGTATGATAAGTGTATATGTATATCATATAATGTTTGGTGGAAATATCAGACAGTTGAAATAAAATAATACAATAAAACATTATATCAATACATTTTTTGAGTTGAAATAAATAATAAATGAAATCGTTGCAGAGCTCGAATACTTCAAACGAGAACTTGGAACACCCACTATGTCTGTTTGTTATTTGTCGATTAATTTCTAACTGCTTTTGCTCAAATGCGACTAAATGAAAATAAAACATCATATTAGAACATTTTTTTGAGTCAAAATAATACAAATAATAAAGGTTATTATTGCATTGCAGAGCTCGAATACCTTTCAAAAAAATTCATTACACCCACATGGAATTGTTTTATTTTATTTTTTTAATATTGTCACATGCCCGACGAAATATTTACAAAAAAATGTAATATGCTAATGCTTCCCAAAAAATAGAGACAAAGAAAACTGTCCATATTAAGGCATTAATTAAACTGGAAAACGGGTTATCTTTTATAAGTGTGATGGCCGTATTCAATACAATGTGTGCGTGCGGTTCGTATGCTTGTACAC
>JAGTTH010002372.1:0-22881 GCA_022606485.1 Agraylea sexmaculata
ATTTACATGTCACTGCAACTATTTCACAGTGAACGCCTTTCAATTGCAATCACACCCATAAATCACCAATGCTGCATTCTATATTGACTGCTCTAGAGTATAATATAGTAAGTGCAAAAACAAATCTGTGTGCTCTTAAGTCTTTATGGAACTGAGCCACATATTCAATCTGGTAACACTGCCTGTCACGTGTCACTCGGTTTTATTATTATTCATAACAATTTATGATTAAATACCTTCTATTGACTTATAAATGTGTAGGATGAATCTACATTAGTTGCCGGTCAAATAGGACTATTTTACTATTTCGAAAAAGTCCCACTTAATAGGTTAAATAATGATTGAAAATCAACATTTTTGACATTTCATACATACATACAATATGTGACTCAGTTCCATAAAGACTTACTAGCACACAGATTTTTTTGCACTTACGATATTATACGCTGCAGCAGTCGATATATTCATTAATAGGTATACTATTATATAGGATATATTCATTATAGGAAATAGGTATAAAAAACATCTTTATATACTATAAAATTCGTAGAAAATCAAGAAAAACGTAATCAAGGATTTTCATAAAATATAATACATAATTATAAGCAAAAATTATAATTTATTTCATAATGGTTGAACAAAGGTTAAATTATATGGATGAATGGCACATTTTAATTGTGTATTTCCAATAAATTGTAACTACTTCTTAATTACATCTGCGATATAATTACACACTTCTTGATACATAACAATTTAATAAAAATATTATTGAGCTTATTTTCATCCAATTTTAAATTTAAAAAATGTGATGTGTATGAATCACAATTTTAACACAATAAAGTCAAAACTCACAAATGCCATTAAATATTCGAAATATCTGTATGTAAAATTCTAATTTTGAGTTTGAGCTGACTTTTGAATACATTTGTTTTGTTTTACAATTTCTTTATTAAATATAATAATATATCTAATTGTCTAACTGTGTGTATGTTATATGTCTGTCTGTCTGTCTGTCTGTCTGTCTGTCTGTCTGTCTGTCTGTCTGTCTGTATGTCTGTCTGTACGGGTCAATCCCTCAACCATCTTCAGCGTATACAGAGTCGCTATATACAGAAAAATAGTCCTTAATATATCAGGGTACAAGCATTAAAATTCCGTGTGCTCTTAAGTCTTTATGGAACTGAGCCATATATTCAAAATAGAATAGAATATTTGGTAGTGAGACTGCATTTAAATTTGTTGATTATTGAAGATATGCGAAAGTAGCCCTTAATATGTATCGAATACCTTCGAGATATCGTATAGTTTCGTTTGAAATATGTTTGCTGTCCGTATTGTTCGTAATTGTATGAAACGTAAAAAAATGTTCATTTTCAATGATTGTTTAAACTATATAATTGGACATTTTCGAAATAGTAAAATAGTCCTATTCGACCGGCAACTAATGTAAATTCATCCATTATCTATAACACGTTTCATGTCTCTGTCAATAGAAGGTAGTTAATCGTAATCTGTAAAATTTTATATATTCAATTCATATTTTTGACACATGAAACGTAGTGTTGCCAGGTCTATAAATAATTCAATTTAAATATTTAATCATAATTAATACATATTTAAAATCTCGAAACGGGTATTTTAATGATAATATTATTAAATTTATTTCAAAATAATTTTAAAGATATTTAATAATGCATAATAAATGAAAATTCTCAAAAAAGTATTTATCGGGAGACTCGCTTTTTAAATATTGTGATGAGTGTTGTCATCATATGAAAACTACGTTATATTATTTTATTAATAATTTTAATAAAATTTCAAACTTCTTTCGAATGAAAAAACAAACAACTTATTATCTTCGTATTAAAAACAAATCAGAGCATTTCAAAATATTAAATAATTTCAATATATTTTAGGTGTATTTAATTTGATAATGCATAACAATTTCCACATTTTTGTACTTCATTTTTAAAATAAAAAATTTCTTTAAAACTTCTTTAAGGCAAAAATGAAATCAAAACTCAAAGATAAACGTCCTATTAAAAAACCAGGCAGAACATAAAAAAACATTAACAAATTGAAAATTTCAATTAAAATTACCCTAGTATACAATAATTGCTATGATACAATACACAATAAGAATGAAATTAAGCATACATACATGGTCTTTCTACTTATCTTAACATGATGATAATTAATTTGAAGAATACATTTTATTAAAATAATCATTATAATATATGGGAAAAAATTACAAAAACCCATCTGTGACAAATATTAATAGATTTGAAATACTTTTAATAACGGCAAAGATTTGATTTTTTGTGTGATATTATTTTATCTGATATGTTGTTTAATGACTCTAGGTTTTTTTTTGCTTTTCTAATCTATTATGAAATTGCTAAGGTAAATATGCTTTTATGGAGCAATTTCGAGCCGAGGTAATTTTAGTTATACGGCTTTAAAATAGAGAGTATTACATTTTACAACTCTACTTTGTTGCAAGTTTTTATGAACCTAGGCTTTTTACTACCTAAACATTACAAAGTAGACGTTATTTCACTATATTATAGTATAAAAACATACATACAATATTATATTTGAGTGTTATAAATTTATATTAAAAAATTCAATTTTTACAAATTGTATAATCAACACATTTTAGTAAACATCTATACATATAATATTGTGATAAATATTCATTATTGACTCGTTGTTGATTTATAATTCTCACAGCGTTCATTGTGGGTTGAACCATGCTTGTATTGATGTTTGTACATATAAAAAATGAAGTCTATTGAATAATAGGATGTGTAGTTGGTCGGGTTTGTGTACATAATTGGGGTGGAGGGTTGTTTGAGGAGTCCGCCCCCTGACTAAGGGTGAGACAAAGGGGCTGGTCGACTATGAATATTTGAAACAAGGCAAGCAATTGTTAAGCTTTCATAATTTATAAACATTAATAACAGTCGAGGCGTCAAGCGTGATAATTTATCGTGCCAAAGTGATATATTGAAGGCTGATTAATGAGTGCAGCCTTATAAAGTGTCGCTTTTTATAATATTCATATTATTCACACCAAGATAATCACAAACTAACCCCTTTAAAAAGGAAATTTTATCAATTAATGATTGATGAATACATTAATAGTATAATTATTATTTTTGATGATTTTGCGGGATAAATATATTTATGTAAATCTACTTGTAAGGTATATAATAAAAATAAGGTATATAATAATTAAGTAAGTGGTTATATCAAATTGTATAGGTCATTTTATAGTGCAATAATCATTATTTACAGTTATTTAAAATCAGACATTCATTATTTTAGATACTATATTTTTCTTCCTTCTATAAGTTTTCGAGAAAATAAATTTGTTTTGTATCGCTCTCTTTTTATAAATTTAATTTAATTTTTTATCGAATATTCTCAAACTCATGTATTAGGATTGTTAAATCTTGTACATATATACAAATGATGAGAAACATTTTTTAATGATAGAATTTTGTGAGGCAGCTGATGTGTTCCAAGAAACGATTGTGTACCTTCGTTTTGGAAATGGAGATGTGGAAAAAAGACAACAAAGGGCCGAGGCCGAATTATTATTTTGTACATAATCATTACAATGGAGCGAGGATGAAGGTGGATCATATTTAGTGGTTGTATATATATTTATATATAATTTGTATTTACATTTGTGTGGGTTTGTTGTGGGAAAATTGTGGTTTTGTGGGCGTGTCTTCCAACCACCAATAGGAAGCGGCGTCTACACACTCAATATGGACGCCATTACTGGAAATCAAATGGAAATATCATCCCAATAATCAACAGAAATTCTTTATAAGTCCCTTTTATAAAGTAGTAAATCATATACTTGATTGTCTTGTTTGTTGGTTATAAATAAATTAATAAAACAAAGCCGTTGAAGACAATCCAATTCCGTCGGGATTTTTCCACACGATAAAATATATTTTTATTTATATTTAAAATGTATCCTAAAATCAGTATTGCTGGTTTTAAAAACATGAAAATACAAGGATATATATAATACAATGAAAATACAAGAATAAGGTTTTTTTTATATATAAAACTAACCTAACCTTACATTTCTAACAACTGTTAATTAATGAAAAGATTTATTTACTTACTTTTGAAATTGAAATCTATAATTTTAATTATTTTTCAGATTTCTACCTTTTCTAACTTTCGTAACTCAATGGATTGTTAACTGTAATTTTAAATCATGTCTTGTATGTTCGATTTATTATTTACATTTTACATTAGTTTTTTTTCATAATATTTAACAGTAGGAAAAATTATACTCCAATGCGTTTTCATCAACGATAAGAATGCCAGACAACTGTATGAATGTATTATAATATCAAGATGGCGGAACAAGTAGACGAGTCAATTAATGTTGCCCCTTTTAAGCTCATCTGCTGTCCATTTCGATATTTAAAATGATTTTGTCCGGCCTTCTAATATCGGCGGTGTCGCATGGATCCATATTATACACTTATTCTTTTAAAAGGTACCTACTTAATCTTAAAAATAAACATGTTCATATTGTAAAATTAATGTTTATTTTATGCAAAAATACGATAGCTTCTAGGATGTTATCTGTAGGTAGCTTATGTGAATATACAATTAAGTTGTAAGGTATTAATCACTTAAATGAAACCAAACCCAATTAATTTTCCACACAGTCTGATTATAAACCCACCGGTGATATTCATAAAGAATTAAATTAGTTCGTATGAGTTTTCGTTTTTGCTCGAGTATATTCAATACATTTATATAATATTCCTCTTCGTTTCGGGGAGATGGTCTTGCAATTATTGTAATATTATTAATGATGAAGAAGAAGATAGTGGAATTAGCATTTGCATCGGGCTGTTTGCGTCAAATTGTCAGCAAGTTTGCCGTTAAAGACCTTAAAGCAGCTGCGACTCTTCAAAACCAGTTATTCTTCAATAATAATTGCAAACAGGCGCAACGTTAATTCCAATTGGACCACGCAAAACTGTAATTAAGAAATAACACTTCATTTCGGACAAAACCATAATTGAATGAAGGCTAAATCCATTGCCAAAAACCTAGACTATGTATGCACCGAGGGGCTTTTCATGGATTTAAAAAAAATTGGTTTTTAGACACAAAAACGTGTGAATTCATCATCTGTCGGTGATCTTAACTATTACTAGTTACATAATAATTGCCGCAGTATTTAACTCGCAATCCAGGAAATCTGAGTTAACCTGGATCAAGACGATCGATCGGGATTGTATTAATATTATTCCCGGTCGTAATAACCTATCAAATGATTTTATTTTAAATTTTGAACCCATGAAAACAGTATTTGTAGCCACATCGTCTTATTCTTTGAGTTTTTACGCTGGTTATAAATATTATATTTGAAAGAAATCAATTTATTATAGTCTATTATAATCATAATCCAAGATAAGCGAGTACTGGAGCTTTAAGTGAGAAAGGGGTGGTATTAGGTTAAAGGCAATTAGGGGTTGTTAAAGGTTTTTTTTCATTTATAAAACTGGGTGTTTAAAGTAAAAAGTTGAATCTGTGATGATTTTGGTCAGAGTGCAATAAAATAAAGACAGGAATTTCTATAAATACTATTAAAAAACTTAGGAAGAAATATAATTAAATGGAGAAAGTTTTATTCAAAGCCTAAAAAGAGTTATTTTAGAAGAGACTTTGGTTTAACTAAAATGAGGACATTTGCACATAATTGGAGTAAAAAATATCTTGTTGAAACAGCTTATACAAATAGCTTTTGGATCAACATTCACGCACGAACATATTGCCTGAAATTCTTTACCCTGTCAAATATTTCCCGAAAACTTTTTGCGGCGCCAAAATACATCAAAACATCTGTCGTTTGTAAACGAATAAACTAATTACCTATTTATATTAATATATAAAAAGAGAGAAAGTGTGTTGAAATATCGTTTTAAATAAAACATCATTCAAATAACCTTATAACCCGAGCTATTAAAATATAGATATTTAAAAAATTGTGAAACGGAAGCCTGAGTGTGACAAATATTAATTTTATTCATAATGACTGTTGCAATTAAAAGTTAAATTATGCAAAAAAGTTGAGCGGTCCGTTTGAAAATCAATTTACATACGAAAACCAGTCACGCTCTTTCAAAGACTGACAACAATTATATGGCAAAATTTATTATTATGCACACAAAAATTAATATCAATATATTTTATTTATCATACAAATTACATGTATTTAAAGAAATGAGGCTATATATGTATGTAGGTATGTATTTTAAAATTATCCTACTTGAACTTCCATTGAATTTTCTATATATAAGAATGTGTTTTTTTATTAATTGAGACCAATTGAGTCAAATTTAAGAACAAAACAAATTTTCAATATATTATTAGGTAATGGCAATAATAAAATTGAATGGGTTTCTTGTTTTTGGTTAATAAATTTTATTTATTCTGTCATTGATTGAATTTAAAAAAATATTCTTTAATATAATAATTTAATATTCAATTAAATAATAATGTAACAAAGTAGGTAATAAGTAGTAATTTAATAATCTTATGCTTTATTAATAACCCCGGCATGGTATATATATAGAGAAAATATATAATAAAATATATTTTGTAAGGTTTTATACATAAATAATCAATATTTTTTTTAAATGCTCCATTAGTTAAATTAAATAAAATGTTTCGTGCTCTATTCAAGTTCAATTTCTATGAAAAATAAAATATGAATAACCAATTTCAATTTATAGATTCTCAAAAATTTATTAATTGATCGAGGATAAATGTGTATTTAAATAGTTATCGATAAAATAAAATTTCCACTTTATAAAATATCGATGACTGTTGGTTTTTGATTCGGATCACGCAAACTAACGAATTGCAGTCGTTAACTAGCGGAAGTTAAAACTTCTGGATCGTTAGTTTCAAGAACGGTTCAATGAGAATTACAACTCAATTTTATAGCGAAATTGAATCGAAAATTAATTTATCGTAATTAAAAAGGATGAGGAAGAGAAGCAGACGCGTGCTCAACCGGTTTTTAACGTGGTCCGGTTCAGTTTCTGTTTACACTTTTTGCACTGACCACTTTATATAATAAATATCTCATACTTACGGATGTTTTTGGCACGTAATAAATATATTATTGAACATACGATAAATCAATATTACTCCATATATGTAATATTGGTAAAAAAGTTAAACAATCAATATATGAAATACATTTTGATATTGATAGGAATACGATTCTCATGGTAAATAAAAAAACTATTATTAATGAAGCATTTTGTCTGTTTGGTGTTAAAAATACAAGGGAAAGGTTGGCAGCGTATTAATAATTGAGGTACATTATACGCATGTTTTACACGCGTGTAATTTCTTATAATTAATTGAAGAAACTTATATATATAATTGAGGTCACATCAATTAGGTACTACTATCTATCTTCATATGACCAATTATTTCATTTTTATGATTAAAATTGTTAATATTATCCGTCGATAATTGTGCATTTTCATGTAATACGCAAACATGACTATTATGACACCTGCTCCTATGAAATTATTTTAGCATCGTTTGTGAATAAAATGTGTAAAAAGCTCAACAACGAACGCGACGAATGAATAGAAATATATTTAAAAAAATGAGTGCTTTTCCGGTGTTGGAAAAAATAGTCGATTGTATAATTATTACGATAATTATTTCCATTCATAATTATACAGATTCAAATCTTGGCGTTTGCAGTTTTCCTACCACTCTTTATGGTGAAGTAAACTTTAGATAAATAAGGATTGTGTTCACACAGTAAATTGAGGGTCTCATATGATTTTGTTGCTGAAAATGTTTTTTTAAAGTCACTTAATAGGTACGTAACTAATTAACTATGGTTCATATTTAATTGCCATGCAGTTCTGTAAGATCTAGAGGCATCCACTCATTATAATGTATATTATATATAAAAAAATCACTTTAAAGGAGTACAATTCTAAAACAACTGTAATTTTTTTTTGTTCCTGAAAGTAAAATTCCTAAACGGTAGATATAATTCCTTTAAAATCATGTAATTCATCAAGAACAAGACTCAATTCATTTAATACGCATTTCTTTACAAATATCTCTATGTCATGATTACTTTATTGAAATATGATAAAGTTATACAATTTATGAACGAATAAAATTTTTATGTGTCTTATGAAGAGGTTGTAATTCTTATTTATTACTTGAATAATAATAAGACATATCAATTGAGAAGTAGTTGAAACATGTGTTGGTCTCCGCCTCTTACCTGATTAAAAGAAAATAAAATCGCTAATTATCTTTATATACCTAAGGATGGGAATTGTTGAATAGTAAAATAATATAATATATGTACTATAAAACGAGTTGGTATTAAAATGAATGTTGCTATATTGATACCATAAAAATTATATTCTTTTACTCATTATAATAGCAATTAAATATAATAGAGATGCAGATTGATAAACTGATAATTATTTTTTTTTATAATAAATTTATTTATTAGAATACCGTTGAACATTAAAGTTATATTATCATTCTGGATATGCAGTTTCTCTCTCTTTATCTAGTATTTATTATAGTGATTATAAAGTTAGTATATATTTGTGGTTTTACATTTTTATTTTAGTTGGGAATCATAATTAAAACCACAATGTATTATATCTACAAGAAATATTTTAAGAAAAAAATACCATCGTATACTCAAAGTTTAACAATGACTGTTAATTTATATTCATTATTTATTTATATACGCTCCGAGGATCTTTTTCGGAAGGTGTTTTTTACAAGTACCTAACATAATAGCGTAATTTATACCAAAATGCACTACGCACATTGCAAGTAAACAACAATATCTTGTTGACGAATTTGAATTTGGACTTGAAGCAATGCGATGACATCATAAAGTGAGCTCATACTTGTTTATTGTAAATATTAATAAAGCTATATTAATATAACTGAAGATTCTCAAGCTGTTATAATATTAAATTATTTTTTATACGAAAAAAAACTTACGCCCCCTTTAGTCTATTTTTTAAAGATCTTAATATCCTTTAAGTTTTTTAAAGTCCAATTAGAGATAGGTTGTATAAAGGTATTAAAACGATACAATTAATGTTATTTTTGTTTTATAAATGTACTTAATTAGTAGGTATTCTCTGAAAAAGTCATCAGAATCATCGATTTAAATTTATTCAAAGAATGCTTTGGTAGGTAGGTATAATTATATATAAGGATGTATTTTCCGAAAGAATAAATTGTATATATTATTTTTTGCATTCCCTCATAAGCAGAGTGTTAGCACTGAGAGCCATCGCTCATTAGTTTAGTCATTACTGATTGAATGAAATGATTATTCCCGTATTGATAATGGCAATAATAATGTGTGTTATCCTATGCAGTATTCGCATGGACGATCATGACAGCGTTTATGTCTTAATATTAGGAGAAGAAGCGTCGGCATCGCGCGTGACAGACTATTTGTGGTTGGCACACCGTAAAAATCATGTAAAAAGCTATCCTTCTTCGTCCATTGAAGTGTTTATATTTGTGCTTGGGTGTGAAATTTTCATAAATTTCCCATCGCATAATCTGCTCACGTACCGCCACTGCAGCAGCTGTGCCACAAACAAGACACAATGTTCCGAATCATTACACATTTACCGTAAACACCACCTGACCGCCGTACACAAATGAGAAATATGCTAATTAAAAACTAAAAATTATAATAAAATATTAATATTAATATATATAATTGTCCAAGGTGTGTGTATTTTATATGTATGTGCGGATCCCTCAACCATCATTGTTACCAGATGGAAGAATAATATTTCATATAATAATTTTACTACAATTAATACATATCTAAAATCTCGAAACGGGTATTTTAATGATAATAATTTTGAATTAATTTCAAAATAATATTAGAGATATTAAATAAACAAATGAAAATTCTCAAAAAACAGTATTAATTGGGAGACTCGCTTTTTAAATATTGTGATGAGTGTTGTCTTATCATATGAAAACCATATTAAATTATTTTATTTATAATTTACTTTGAAAATTTTAATTAAAATTACCCTATAAAGAATATTGTATTATATTTTTGATATAGAAGGAGTTTTGATTTGAGAAGGAGAAATATGTGATGCACTTTTGTGCAGTAACGATCGTGCAAATCTAATCAATTGACTCGGAAAAAAATGTTTACCGATAACTCTCGAGTTATCTAGCTAAATCGTCCCTAAGAATTTGACAATTATGTGCAATTACAAAAAATAAAAACTATCAATTGGATGGGTTATTCACACAAAAGCATTTTAATTTTACTACAATTTTCTTATTGTAATATACTGTATAAAACCATAATATTTTGATGCAAAAATGTATTGGTTTGGCATTTATTATTAATATGTCTTTGATAAAATAAATGGCATATGTTTTCACATAACATATTTATAAATAAGCTTCTGATATAGACACATTTTATCGATGATATTAGTAAAATTGCATATTATACACAAAAATTGATTCTTCATATACAAATATAGTAGATAAGTTTTTGTGTCAATTAACCATTGATGTAATTGTAAGTACTAAATTACAAAAATACATGCTAAAATATTTAGCGTTTACGACGAAAATATAAGAATTATATTTCTTTAATGTTTACGCAACAAGGATCTTGGTTCATTTTATTGATATATTTTTAATATAAGCTATAGGTTTGTTGTTTAACTATAAAAGTTACAGGGCGACTCTCTCTTCACATTAATATTATTACACCTTAGGTATATCTAATCCAGGAAATCCGAGTAAACCTGGATTGAGACGATTAATCGAGATTTTATCAATATTTTGTATATATATGTATTTTTTTTTAGTTATATATTTATTAAAATTATATTTATTTAATAGAGTTGGATTTGAACCCTCAATGACAGTATTTGTAGCCATGCGTATTTATTTCGTTTTGTTTTACTGACAATGATGAAATTCTAGAAAATTATAAAAAAATTGCTATTTTCATGCTTAGTAGAAATTATTTTGAAATAAATATATTCCACGTTTATTACAAATTGATTAATTGTTAAATACATATGAGCTTGTTTTATTTGAACAACCAATTAATAAACCGCCGTATAATTAGTACGCTGTTGACCGATTTATGGATACGAAATAAAATTTTGAGCACCAAATAAATAAACTTCTTTAAAGGTGAGCTCATCGATCAATCGATTGAATGGGGCTTACCTTTTTAATTAAAAACAAAATACAATTGATAATTCTCGAGCCGTCCCAAGTGAAATGCTTTAATGACCATCCGCATGAAATTAACATAAATTGCATTTTCACATATGCTCGAATTAAAAAGAAAGACGGGAAAAAATCTACGACCAATTATCTTAATAACCGACTTTTGACACTCGTTGGTAATTATACGAATATTGTTTCAATGAGAGGGTAGTAAGTCCAATGCATAGCCTTAAGGCTTTCGGTGACATTCCTTCGTCGGCGACATTAAAGGGACTTAAATAGTCTAACTAAGGCAATTACAATTTCAGGCATATTTTAAATTATGCATTAAATAATTTATGATTTTTCAAGGACTTGTAGATACAAAGTAAGGATAATAATCTATTTTTATATACCTAACCCAAAAAAAATACATTTTTTACTTGATCTTGAAATTTTTTACGACCGATTATCAACAGATTAGAATTTTGATACTTTGTTTAAGATAACAATCCAAGAGAAACAATTATTTTTTTTGCGACTTACTCAATATAAATAAATCATTTTTATTACAATTCAAAAACAACGAGTAATTTGTATCAAGCTTAAAAATGTTATCGTTATAAGAGGGTTTAAATAAATCGCTCTATTTGTCTGTTGTTTTTATTTATCTAATAAAATTACAATAAAGATTTATTTAACCATAAGACTAACTAGCTAGTTATAAAATAAGAGAAAGTATGATATATAATTATTGAAATAAAATAATTTATTACAGAAGCAAACGATATTGATTACAAGTGATAATTCTTTGGAAAGGGCGAAATCTTCAGTTGTAAAATAAAATAATTATTAAATCTATTTTTTATAATTTAAGAAGTAAATTAGTATTCTTGGGAACCTCTTAACATATTTTGATAAATTTTAAAATAAACATATATTGATTTTATAGACAATACGATTAGGTTATAGTGAGGTTGAGGTTGGTAGTTACATTTTTATATGAATACATATTTCAAATATATTTTTGTAATAAAGATCAGTGTGACATATTTGAGATATTTATTTAATGGAGTATCCTGTTTTAATCAGTGCGGAATATATTATTATTAGTATGGTTGGTTATACCTTGCAGCTGTTTGGCAGGTGCTTGTTCACTTCTCTTTAAGCTTTTTACTGATGTGGAAATAGTTTACTTCCGATAATTATATCCGAATTCCCTAAACAGGCCCGAAACTTGAGCCTAATTAATAATTAAATAAATTTCATCAAAGATACGAGTAAGTGTGCGAAATTATTGTATTTTTTTATCTAGAGTAAGAAAGCTTTGAAGGGATGATTTGGTTTAAAAGTAAACTTTCTCTCTAAAGGAAATGTTTAATATTTTTATTAAGTAAGTACTCATTGCGCCTCTGTGACATTCTGTCACTCTCACCGATCTGGTTTTCAGTATCGTGGCTGCGTAATGTTGCAGGTTCGTGTCCTGTTTATTGATGAATGTATAAATAATACATTCTGCACCAACACAATACCATTATATCAAAGTATCGAGATCACTCCATATTGATATGCAATGAATTATATTATTTTAAGAACATAAATTTTCCATGACCCGGATCCGAGAATAAATAAATAAAATAATGCTTGTCGATATGTTTTGCGTTGTGAGAATCAATTAATCAGTATTCGCAAAAGTTGTCCATATTTTCAATTTTCATAATGTCATTGTGTTATTGTTACGCAATATAATTATTAGCATCGAATAAACGGCGGTAAAAAGTAACAAGAATTTCAAAGAGGCAATTGGAATGGTGTCATATTTACTTTGTTATTTTTATCAATGGAAATTGTGTGGGAACAAAATATACTTGTGCTTACATCGAGAGGGTGTTTTAATTGATTGACGTGGGAAATATTGAAAATTTTATTATCATTCAATAAACAATCGATAATTTTAAGTATCGACTATGGTTTGATTGAATCGACACAAAAAAATTACATTGTTTATATTTTTACCACAGCTTTGTATACTTATAAATATATAAAATTTACTATACTTGACATATTATTCTTGATATATTATACAGAATGGGATTTTAATCCATTTTAGTCATTGAGAATATTTCAAGGGGAAGTAGGGTATTGTCAAAATATCATAAAATAATAATTTTTTTTTTACTCTAATTGTTTATAAAAATAATTACATAACTGCACAGCTTGAGACTGATATTATGTAATATACACATTACATTTTTTTAAATTTATTGATAATACAATAAATTGTTGATAATTGAGTTTTTAAACATTTTTATCTATAGCAAAAATGAGAAGTTTGTTTTTTATTTGATATGAGAGTAAAATCATAAAAAGTATATGGAAACCAAATAAAAACCCACTTTGGGATTGATATAGAATTAAAGTGGCAAATTAGTATTAGGACAAGAAACTACGGTTATCTACGGTGAATGATTATTTTATTATTAAACTAACTAACTGTTTTGTTAAAAATAATGTTTGTTACATTTTCGCGATACGTAAAGTTCCCTTTAAATATTTTCAATGATTAAAAATTCACTCAATATAATTTGTCTAGGATACCCAACATATTTTTTTTATCGTAACCCACCTCTCCTTATAATATTCCCATAAAAAAATACGGCAGTAAAAAAAATATCAGTGTAATATGTAGGAAAGATTCGCATAAAGCTGCTGGTGCAGAAACATTTAATCTGATTGTATTCCTTTTATGGGCCGATTATTAATACATTATTGAGACTAGAAATTGGTTATTTGCAGAAGGGAAAACACATGTCATGTGCAATCGGAGATCGGTTATAACGCGATAATTGTAATCAGATAGATGATATGGAGGGCTGTTGGCGGAAAATTACGCACAACATGCGTTTTGTGAAAGATGAACGTAGTACAAAACAAGAGATATGCTGTTCATTGAAATGAAGATGGGAAATTAATTAACAGAGCGGCACGAAACTATCGACATTAATCGACTAAAGTAAATTAACCGTATTACCTTCATTCCTTGACTAAACCTATAATTGTTCATATTTATTCTCCAATGCACCTAATCATAGTAGTAAAAAAATAATAGGAGGTACAATTCTCTTCATTAATGATTAGACTAAGATATCGAAAATATGTATGTACAGAAAAAGAGCTTTTATTTCTTGAAGGGTGATTAACACAATTACGTATCTTCAAATATCTACTTACCTAAGTGTATTTATATCAAAAGTTTATTTATAAAGATATTATATATACATATGTAAAATATGGCATCTTAATAATGAATGTGTATCGAAAATACAGAAAGAGAGCTTTTATTTTCCGCTAGGATGATAATGATATCAAAGGGTGATTGACATAATTACTTATCTACAAATAATGGACAACTTGGGTTTATACCCAATGGGTTAATACCCAAGTTGTGTTTATATCAGAAGCTTATTTACAAAAATAAAAGCATAAATGGCAAATAAAAAATGAATTTGTACATTAAATGAAAATAAACCTTTATGTTTTCACCAAAATATACTCAAAAAAAAATCAATTTGTAGTAGCATTTTTGTGTTAATAACCCATCGATTAAAGTATATTATAAAAAATATACTACATAATAGATCATTTATAAAAATATAGGACTAAATTTTGTAGTAATACCATGGATTTTATTAAAGTATAATACAATGAATGTATGTATAATTATATTAATTAAAAAAATAACGCATATTGGAATTGTAATTTTATAATTTTGTCTGCAAAATTGGTAGAATTGTAATCTTAAATGATTTAAATAGTGTGTATGGAAAAATGTCCATATTATTTATAAATCCCTCTGTATATTGTATCAGTTAAAAAACCTTAAATTGTGTGTATATATAAATAAATAAATATATAATATATAAATATATTAAGGCACTTGAAAACTAATAATGATATATTCTGTCGGTGACAAATTGTTCCACAACAGAGAAATTCTCACACACTAGATTTATAGTGTATACAATGTTTGTTGAATAATTGTTCATGGTTTGGTGGTTTAATAAATTGTCAAAGTAAAGGTCAATCGTTGGTCTGAAAATGAGTATTTCATGTAAATGCTGCAAGAATGACAGTTCTCTTGGAGTGTGTCATTTGAGGCAATAACGTTTAAGTTTATGACAACATTGGGTATAAAAAATTCATCCACTTTCCCTTGTGTGACCTTTTCAATTGTAAAACTTGTAGGGTGTCTTTATTACTATCGATGTTTACCATAAAAATTGTGCTATTGAGTTATTATTACGCACTATTAAGACAAAACGCACCAATATACAATTATTATTTATTATCTTACTGGTAAGAGCACTTGGCCGGTATTCAATTCCCGTACTCAGAATTATTTCAATTTAATACCACTTTGAAAACCCATCACGAAAATTGTTTATGGTCAGTTTTGTGTGGCTTTTTTTGATAATTGACACATAAAATATCGTAGCATTCCGAGGATGGTTTAAAACCTCAAATTGGAGACTGTGTCACTCAACTTGACACTTACATCTGCTCTTTAATATTCTTGACACTCGTCGAACAGAATTTTAATATCAAATATAAATATACAGGCATCGATTTTATTACTATCCGTTGGTTTTTTTATTCGAAATGATGAAACGGAGCCTTTGTTTATTTTTATAAATTATCGGTATGACGAATTATTAAGAACAAAATTTTACTCAGTTAAATATGATATAGCTAATATAAATTAAGGGCCGTATTCAAAATAATAGTGTGATAGTAAGTCGTGTGTATACGAATAGACTGGAGCAGTGATTCCCAAAGTGGGCGCTGCAGGAAACCAGGTGAAAGCATAAAAGAAAAAAAATCCAGTGGGCCCTGGGTAATATTTTTCTGGAAAGGGAGCGATAGTTTAAGTAAGTTTTGGAATCACTGGATTATAGTATTAGTAGTGTGTATATTGTTTTGCACGCATACGCACCACACGCACACATAACACACTCTCATTACATAATTACATTTAATACGGTCTTAAGTCTTAACCATTAGATTTAGAATGATTCCACTTCATATGAAGTTAGGTTCGTATTCGGTGGATTCACTTTTATAATTCATCGAAGAAATATAAATATTTTTATTTTTTATAAAGCAAAGATAAATAATGATACTGATTATTATATCACTGACTTGTGTAACTAGTAATAGTTAAGATCACCGACAGACAATTAACACGTTGTTGTGTATAAAAAAATCCTTCTCGAAAAAAAGCTCTCTCTGAAATTCCAGAGAACTGTTTTCTTGTATTTAATAAATTAAAAAAATAGATAATGCGACTGAAAGATTGGAATAATTATTAATAAATATCCATGTTGATTCTCTCTTAGATTTCCCATACTGTACATAAAGATAAATTCACACACATTAACCCAAAAAATAATAATCTTTAGTAAAATGCCTCTTAGGGTGTATGTTACAGTAAATCTGTATAAAAATATATTTTCATTAATTAAGGTATATTCTCGCTAAGCACGTAAAAAAAGAAGTTAAGTTAGGTTAGAATATGTCAATCTTAAAAAATATATATGATAGCTGATAGTATAAGCAATTAATGTTTGCTATCATTAAAATAATTTAACATTCCTTGTGTCTTTAATGATGTTAATAGAATGAATAGTTTCTAAAAAATCCTTCTCAGAAAGACCATCGGGGCCATATATAAATAAATAAATAAAAAATGTGGAATGATTCGAGATCGCATGACATAAAAATTATTTTTTTATCTTCTGTTGTTATTGCAGTTGTCAAATTAGCGCGGTGTAGTTTTTAGTGCGTCGTAAAAGAAAAGTGGCGGTTTCGTCTTTTAGCGTTTACACTTTTACAATTGAATTGTACATTGGAGTGTTATGCATCGTAAAATTAACAAGTGCCGCATTCTTCTGATGGTTGGATCAAAAGATAGCGCGTTGTGCGAGCAAATGTTGTAAATTGGGCAGAAATCATGGCCAATTATGGCATTTGTGAAGTGAACAAGCTGACATTCTTGGCGAGCACGAGTCAAAGCAGCTGCTTCCTGCACTTTTCAGCTATAACATCACCTTGACACTTAACTCATGACAAACGGGATCTTTATATCATATTATCCAAGTTAATTCGGATATTGATACTGAAACTCCATTAATATAATTGTCATCTCTGGCAGGAAAGGCAGGCGGCTTCAGCGATGGATTATGTTAATTCTTACTCGAAATGATTAAAGGCTTATATTGACGCATTTATTTTAATTGTATATAATTAAGTGAATCATTGGAATTTTTAAATTTTAATTGGGAGAATTAATCAGTGAAGGATAGGGTAATAAAATAATTTATAAAAGATTAAGCTGTAGCGTCAAAAATCGATAAGAATAAGCATTTAATCACTTTCATATAATCTATTTCATACAAATAAAAAAACACCAATTTAATGATGAATCAAATAAATGAAGAGTTATATTTTAATGTTTATAATTTTTTTTTGGCCCAGTGGTGAGTGAGACTCTCGAGTTCGATCCACAGCTGATACTTGGAAGATCTACTAGATCTGAAGGACTTATTGCTGTGTATGACCTGGGAAACCTAACCTAACCCTTTACAAGGGAATCCCCTCCCGCAAAAATAATGTTGTTCTAAAATTATGTTATTATTTATTTAGGTCTCCATCATAGATTTGTATATATTTTCACAGTGAGCTACGTAGCTCGAGAGCTATTGGTTCATTTTTGTGCAATCAATTGAGCTCATTGTTTAAAGAAACCAATCAAAAATAAGTATTCCAGATTCTGCAATATTATTCTTTATTTGAGTGTTCGTTGACTCTATTTAGAATAACGTATATTAAATTTATTTATAATATTTACTATAATAAACTTATTAATTATGGTATTGTATACATTGAAATGAAATTAACAACAATCTGAAAATGCTTTTACCCAGTCAGAAATAACGAGGCAGTAAAAAGTGAGTATCATTCATAACTGATTTTAAAGTCAAATAACAATACACTGTTGCGTTTCTCAATATATTAACAATCGTAATTTATAATTGCTTAATAGAGGAATACTTATTTTGGTGATTGGTTTTATAACAGGTGTATAATCGACTGTTGGTAATTATTGAATGTTAAATATTTACGGTGATAAAAATATATAATACATATATCAAGTTTTGGTTTGGCAGCTGTGAACTGAGCATACATATTTTTATTTAGCATTTAAACGTCGTTTTTATTCATTATGTTGTATTGTGTTTTGTATTAAATGGGCGTAGCTTGCAGTCGTCTTAACATTCTTTATTGCATCAATTTGTGGTCATATTATTATCATATTAATTTTTTTAATAGTTGTGAATATTTGATGACTATATTCTTTACACAATTGCGCAAGATGGAATTAATAATAATTCTAGTTACCCATTTATATTATGGTACTTTATAAAGTTACCTAAATATTATATAAAAAAAAGTCTTGTAAGAAACTGTTATATCAAATTATCTAAAAGAGCTGATATACTAAATACTTACTAATTATTATAAAAATATCTATAGGAAATAAATTTGATCGATCTCCATTGAGGATATCCCTGACTTTCTGATCGTAAGGAGTTTTTAACGTATGTGGTATGAGTAACCTGATTAATTTTAAATAATTTCCTATATACCCTATCCATAAATATTATAAAAAGTCCATATATACGTAAATCCTTCA
Organism: Agraylea sexmaculata; assembly: GCA_022606485.1. NCBI lineage: Eukaryota > Metazoa > Arthropoda > Insecta > Trichoptera > Hydroptilidae > Agraylea > Agraylea sexmaculata. The sequence continues at coordinate 19,040 of JAGTTH010002372.1, forward strand.
CATATAATATTGTAGAAAATCAACTAGAGTAAAAAATATTTGACTTCGGAATTGATCCATACATAATTCGTAACCATTGTACACGCTTTTTTTAACATTCACCGCAGGATTTGATTGCTTATTACTTATTTGATTTTAATAAAAATATAATTTTATTATGGCCAAATTAAAGTTTAGTGAGTTTATAATAATTTTTAGTAGTTATTGATGGGAAAAATATTTTTACGGATTTTTTTTTACATTCGCGACGCATGCGCATTTCGATTACAGAGGCATATTATTTAAACCATAACTACCAATCAAGTCAAATATTTTTCTATATTTTTGACGAAAAATGTATGTATGTATGGATTATGATTGGAATACTCATATAGGTTCTATATAACATTTATATTTAAATTTTGAACGAAGTCATCGGCCCGGCGGTTTTATTGAAACAGGTATTCTCATTGCGAGAGTACCTAAGCCTGTTTCTTTTTTTCAGGACTATAATGTGGATAACCGGAACCGTGACGGAGATAATGTTTGGCGTATTTCCGGATTAAGTCCTGTAATTATGCCAAAGGTTTCCTTGCTTTTGTAATTATTAGAGGCGCCTTCTTTTTACGACGCCCCGCCTATACGACGCGCGCATACACCATTATAATTGAACCCTTTCAAATAATGTATTATATTCAGACACGCCACACAAGGAACTTAGTCCTGGAACGATAAAAAGAGGGATCTTTCATATTCTGATGTTATCTATCGATCGATTTTCTACATGACCAATTTTATAAGATAACGTTGGCGGGCGGAAGTTGATCGATATTTTATCAGATGATTTTTTGATCGCGACATTTTTAAATAATTGTACTTCTATTATGACAGCACACAATTATTATAAGTTATATTTTAAGCAGTCCATGAATGGGTATATAATAAAATTGAATTTTAGCATGTAAATATATTTATTTAATATCTTATTTTATTATAACATTCCACCAAAAAACCTAGCAACAATTTACGTGTGTTGATTTTTATATAAATATTAAGCTATTCACTTTTAGAATTATTATTACACTAAAATGACTAATCCGATTATAAGTAATGTGAATAAAATCAAATATGGTATGAGGAAACGTAAGTTCATTTAACCAATGAACTTCTAAAATTGATTTAATATTTTTGAAATACTTCACTCGATTTAAATTTAGTTTTACCCAATCAATCTGTTATTTAGTTTTAAGCATAATACTTTAAATTGTTTTTGTCAATGTAGAGTCTATTATTATTTATTAATCTTCATATCTGTAAATGGGTTTTTTAAATTTTTTTTCCCATACTTTTTATTATTTAATATTAAGCATCTCTAATATCACATAAAATGTAATTCATAAGATATTTTGTATTATTTGAACAATGTAAATTTTAAATTAAATAAAGAAATTGTAATATTTATTTTTGAAATTAATAACATCTTGACCTAAACATTAAGAATCAAACATCATTTGATAATGTTATGTATAAGGTAGAAGACGGATATACAGCCTTTAATCAAATTTTATTAATAATTTTAACTCGAAAAAATCTGTCGAGTAGGTTATATATAAATCCAGCTTGTTCTAATGAATGGATTCTGGTGAATTTTAATATGACGATCCAAATATTTTTATATATCGATCGTTTGCCTAAGACTGATTGTAATTCAAGAACACTGATAAAAAAATATTTGATTATTCATGACAAATAATCAGTAATTTGAAGATATTATTACGTGAGATATATTTATATCCATTCATTTTACAAATATAAGCAGTTGGGAAAATATTCATCTTCTCAAGAGTATGACAAACTGACCTGTCATATCATTTATTGCTGTCGTTCATCTAATGTTTGTTTTTCCTTTACTAATTGCTTTATTGCATGTGCTACAATATAATAATTTTATTGTGGTTATAATTTGTTATTAATGGTAAACAGCCAACGAAAACATAGTCATAATCGCTGATAGATGACCGCATTTGCAATTAACTAACATCGTTAACAAACATAAACACAGTAGCCTGTTTGATGGAAAATCAATGTCCCCATCACAACCATAGGACATGAGAAAGCACTTATTATGAACTCGTGTATGACTTAATTTAAATGGAAATTTAAAAATGTATGCATTTATAATAATAAAATGAATATTCAGCACTATTTTAATTATTTCACCATACATTATTTCAATTCTACTACGGTAACTAAAGAAACTAAACCAATATTAATAATTCAAATTAAACAGTTTGTATTTGAACGGTTGTTTTTATATTATTTTACATAATGTTGAATAATTGTTGCTTTCTTATGAAATATAATATGGATGAAGATGAAAAATGGTACACTTCCCTTTTCAAACCTCCTGTAAATGGATATTTTTAGTTTTATGTTTTAGTTTAAAAAAAAAAAAGTTTTTTGTTAAATATGACAACGAAACTTCAAATCTTAATACCATAAGATCTGGAGTACCGCAAGGGAGTGTACTAGGTCCTGTACTGTATCTAATATATACAAACGATCTCCCAAAAACCGACAACACAACACTGGCTACATACGCTGACGATACCGTCATACTCGCTACGGACAAAGATCCAACAGCTGCCTCACAATTCCTCCAGAAACACCTTGACGCAATACAGAAATGGCTTGAAGTATGGAGAATTAAAGTAAATCAAACCAAATCGACACACGTGACTTTCACAAACAAAAAACAGACATGTCCACCAGTGAAAATTGGTGGGAAAAATATTCCACAAGAAGACTCGGCTAAATACCTCGGTATACACCTTGACAGAAGCCTAACATGGCAAAAACACATTAAGACAAAAAGACTTCAAATGGAACATAAAAAAAGACAAATGTACTGGTTGATTGGCAGACATTCCCAACTCACACTTACAAACAAGCTATTGCTGTATAAAGCAATAATTAAACCCATTTGGACATATGGATGTCAACTGTGGGGGACAGCTAAGGATACTCATATCAGCAGTATCGACAGGTTACAAAACAAGACCCTGAGAGCAATTTTAAATGCTCCATGGTATGTACCCAACTGGGTCCTATTACAGGACTCTAAAACAATGACAGTACGCGAAGAATTGAAAAAATTCAGCGAAACGTACCAAAGTAGATTAAAAAGTCACCAGAACGTACTAGCGAGGGACTTATTGACCGTAGACTACGCAAGACGTCTACAAAAATACAGACAACTTGACTTGCCAGCAAGATTCAAGGACTGACAATGGTGTTTACTTGATAAAACAAGTATGAACACTTGAACACTTATAACCTAAACACAACGCCGGGATTGAGTCGTCACTGGACAACCAACCCTCAAGACAATGTGACAACAGACGACGAGTAAGATGTCCTTAGACAGGGTACTCAAAAATATAAATCAAAAAAAAAAAAAAAAAAAAAATGAAGTAAAAAAGCACAGATTAATTCAATAATAATAATGATATATTTGCACATAAATTAAGAATATTCTCTGCACACACAAGCTTTCTTTAATATATGTAAATAATCTTTTGAATCACATTAGTTAGTATAAAATTTGTGGTTTTAAATCAATAATACAGATGGTTAGATATTTATTTTGAAAAATTGACTAAATGACTAACAAAGACAATTTTTTAAAACATAATCAAAAAGCATTTGAAGTAATCGAAATTTGGTATTCTATTCCAATATAGAAGAATGATTGTATAATAACTGAAAAAGTCACATTTATTGTATGATGAATGCTCAATTTGTTTTAGTGATCGATTACTGGTAAAACAGTGGTCGAATATTGGTCGTAAAAGAATAAATAT
>JAGTTH010002373.1:0-21396 GCA_022606485.1 Agraylea sexmaculata
GTACACATCTAAACAAGATTGACAAGGTGTAAGTTAGGTAAAACCAGGCAGTGGGTAGGATTAAGAGGTAGTGTGTAGCCTTAGTAGAACGATTGGCTGGCATTTGGAATTGAAAGAGATGGTATTTTGAATGGGTAAGGAACTCGCATACAATGTCCGACCTTTTCCAATTCGAACGCCAAACAGCGTAATGACGCAGCTTGCAAGTTGTTCAAGCAAGCCGGGTTCTTCAAAGCAAACCAACCACTATTACTACTATGTGTACATTGCATGACGTCACTAACAGCCCCAAGGCATCGAACCTGCGACACCACTTACGTAACATACGGACTGCACTGAAAGTGTAAACACACCCCTGCTCTACGGTAAGATGCTGGATAAAATGCAAGATAAACACATTCTGATTAGACAACATTATATACTTTCTAAGGACCTGCTCTGCCAGCTAAACTCATAATAAAATGACACAATCCAAATGAGTAACATGATATATTTGCATATAACATCATGGGTTCAAATCCTGCTCGAGTTGAAAAATAATATATTCTATTGTGACTTGTATAATATTTAAACTACTGAAGCGATTATTAAGATGGGCAAAGACTTGGGAAATCATACAAATCTAATAAATATTGTTTATTTATTATGTTATCGGCATTAACTAGAGGCAATATAATAAGGCTTACAAGAAACATAATAATAGGGTTAAGAATAAGATAACATTAGGTTATATAATACTAAAACATTAATAGTGAGAATATTATATATATAAAGCAGCTGAGTCTATACATATATACAATAAAAATGACGAAACTAAAAATATGTTGATCTTCGGAATCAACAAGTCTCTATTTTATGTAACTAAAGAAATTGATTTAATGTAACTTCCAACTATACAGGGTGGACTTAAACTAACTGAGAATATTTTAAGGGATGGTAGAGTATAGAGAAAAAAATAAATATAAAATTTTATTAATTAAAAAATAATTAATAATATTAATAGTGCTTTTGGAATCGAGTTTGGGCCACCATCTTGGAATCAACTGTTTCTCTGAAGTACTCTGTAGTGACTGTTGCGTGTATATTCTGTCTGTTATACGTAATTAATATTATTAATTTGTTTTTAATATTAATTAATTAAAAAAAAAGATATTTTTTCCATTATTCTTACGATACTCTACCACCCCTTAAAATATAAGTTAGTTAAAGTCCACCCTGTATATTAATCTATTTCTGTGAAGTACTCAGGTAAATACGCGATATTTAATTTTATAAGTACACCGAGTTTTATAAATATTGTGGAAGTTACATTAAATAATTAATATGTATACAAAAGCGAATGCCTTCAATTATGGATACATTACATTCAAATAATGAATTGAGGATGTTTGTGATATTTGTATTGAAGAGTCTGAACACGCAGTTTTTTTTTTGTATAAATTTTCAATTTATATACGAGTGATGCTTCGGGTACCGGTCCCTTTGCAAATCTCTTAATTTCAATACGGCTCGGAGCAAAAAAAAAAGTGTAATGTAGACAAATTCGTGTAGCTCAGCGGCGTGTGTATCGGAACTGGATAGATGTGGTCGTGTGTTCGATGCTCAAAATGGATTCATATAAATTATCCGTTTTTCATTAGCCACGAAGAGTGTATTGTATGTGTGTGAGAGGTTGGTTGGTTGGCTCGGTGCTCCGAACACAAAATACTTACGGTCGAGTTCGTGATATGAAGCCAACACATGCCCATCTTTGGCTCGCCTATAATAATAACCAAATAAGTTTAAGTGACACGTGTAAGCGAATATCGATAATGACAAAGGTGGATTTTGTTGAGCGTGCGACATAATCTATTTGAATTTCCATCAATCACAAATTACTCGCGCTACTATAAAGGCCCTGAGGCAATATCGCTACATTGTTTGATAGACATTTGATTCGATTTGAGAGGCGTCAGGCACAGACCCGGCCTATTTATATTCGGCCACAATTCTGTTATTCCTTTTAATGCTAATAACCTAGTCGGTTACGCCATTCGAAGTTAGTTAGCAGTTGAAAATCCTTTATGTATTGTGAAACCCCCCCGACTTTGTCGCAGTCCTTTCAGTGGTTATTACTGACGACATAACAATAAAATTAGAATACAACAATGTAGATTTCTGTATAACTGTACATGATTAATCTACTTTAGTTAGCTTTCGGGATAAACAATTTTGAAATTGTATATCGCTTATTTTTTTCTATCAGAAAAAGTACTCTGCAAATTAAGATATGTAACTCATAGATATCGCATGAGTGGTTAAATGCGTGTTTAGTTCAAGTGGATCAAGTGGCCAAAAACAGGAGTTACCTGGCAAACATTATACTGTAAACATCTCTCTTCATATCTTCAGTTATATTTCACAGTAAAATGGGTAAATGTCATATGGACTCAAATAGATCTAGGTTCAGTTTTTACCGCTGACTACTTCTTTAACATGTTTAAAATATTATTGGGTTTTAATCGCCAAAGTATTGTCACAAACACTCGCAGGGGTCACTAGAAATTTGTTGAGTGAGGGAGACACACTTATTTATAAGCAATGCGATATATCTAATATGTATATCTATGCTGCAACTTTAGTTAAATTAGAATTACTAGTAACTCAAAAAGGTGGTTTTATTAAAAAAAAACAGCATGACTCACTCTTATTACACTATAATATTGAATACGGCAATTAGAAACGCAGAGGCGAATTAACTTACCGCAAATGGCTGTGATTGGTATTGTGATAGAAAATATATTATTTACAAGTAAAAAAATTAATACCCTAAAGAACTATCACACTACACTGTTATTATAGCACATTTAACTATCCGTAAACAAATATCCCTTTTTAGTTAAATATGTAATTTTCCTCGCTATAATGGATACTATCGGTTGTATTTATATGAGAAGCTTATGAATATAGTACGTGAAAATGTGTGATAGTTTAATTAAAATAAAAGCAAACACATATGGCGTATTAATCATGAATGCGTGCATTAAATAAAGGCCAAAACCTATATATGTTTGCACCAAAATATTCAGTCGTTTAATAATATAATTTATTTGCGGATCATTGCACTGATTGGTAGAGATTAATTTCCAATCATTAAGGTGAATAATATATATAAATGATGGTCCCACATGTTGAGAAGTGTCGAAGATCGGTCAAATTGCCGGGCTGATTTTTTTAGTCGGAATGAAATACAAGACGCAGGCGGAGAGAAGAAGAAGACACTGAACCGCGTATAGCTGACTCGTTCGCTCTTCCTCTACACATATTAAAACACACACAAGCACAGTATAAAGAAGAAGAAGAAGACTTGGGCCTGGTGCATTCACCCACACTCGATAGCAACCTCCAGCCATAGCTCTCTCCCTCTATAAAGCTTTGAAATATTTGACAATATTACCTAATCATAATAAGAGAGCGCGACACTCAATTAACGGTTCGACAACCTCAATATCAAAGCCATATCCGACACAACTAATTAAATACAAATCGATTCCCATCATCGGCTTAAAATTAGCTAATAAAATTTCTCATATCGCAGCTTACAATAAAACTATATATGTACCATTTAAAAAAAATATCAACATATCTTTATCTCCAATAAACTCGATAGCTAAACAAATTTATAATTAGGAAAAGTTCAACATAACTGAACAAAACCACACGATTTGAAATTTTGATTTTTAAACCGTGTCTATGAAATATATTGTTTATTACAAGAATTTTGTATCTTTCATTTTTTACATAATAAATTATGAAAGTCCACTTTTTTACTTAAAATACAAAGCACATTATAAATCACGATTTTTTACAAACACAGAAATATATGACACCTAAACTATATATTCAGACCTAGTCCAAGTGGTTGTAATGAAGTGTTTTGACGTATTCGAGCTCTGCAACAATTTTCTTTATAATATTGCTTTATTATTTGATTATTTTTTTCAACTCGCTGATGTGTACAAAACATTATAAATATATGAAATATTTTATTAATGAAATAAACTATATACTTGAATGTAAATTTCAAAAATAGTAATATTATGTTATAAGATTGTTCTGTTAAAATCCGAAAATTAATACCGTGGTTTGCTGATGATATACTAATAAACCTCAATTCTTTTTCATTCATGCTTATTCTTGTAAACTTTTCTGGATATCCAACAATCTCTTCATAATATTATATCCCCTCCGGTTCCAGGACTAACTTAAAAAAATTTTAGACTTCATATATTCAGAGTATGTATCTACTCACTGAATAAGTGTAGGTACTTAAAAATGTAGTCTAAAAGATATTTTAACACAAATTCTTATTATTATGTTATAAGAATATTCTGTTAATACCCGAAAATTCAAATAAAGTAATAAATTTTACTCTATAATCCAGCAATAAATTAAAAATGTTAGGTTTATATATAATTTAATTATTTTTATTCATAATATACATTTGTGGCGTCAATGCAACCGCAATAAATATAGCAATAGTTTTTGTGTGGCATATAATCGTCGAGTAAGGTACCTGTCGACTATTTTTTAATTACTAAAAAAAAGCATTGTTGTTCACCTGGTGTGTCGGTGCAATAAAAATTGTAAAGATATCTCAAGAAAATCGATTGATCACGACTCTCGGCTATGGGGAAACGTGAGAAGTTTTAATAACTAAAACAAAAAAAAACTTGTCAATCGGTCATTTTCCAAAGCATTTACGAACGCTCTAATGCGCGTTATATTTCATACTAAAATCTAGAATATACACACTAGTTATTTTTTTGCATTTAACATATTTGAGCATTCAGGTAATGTGAAGGTATCCCTCTCTTGTTGGTCGATGCATTGTACACGTCCAAGTTGTAAATAACCTCAATATACATAACAGCGGATGTATTGTATGAGTACAAATAATAATAATCGAAATTCTAAATGTGAACCTAAACTACAACTATATTTGCATATTAATTCTTGGTGCATACGATTCAAATTACTTATGTCCATATCGTATAAACAATGAAAACATTTGCCCTTTAAACCGCAACGAAACATTTGAAACAGAATTTCAATTTACCTACCCAGAAAATACCTGTATTACACATACTTACATACAAATATGATTTGCGAGGTGAGTGTATTATTTCTTATCCCACAAATGAGTTTACAAATGTGAATTTGCAACTTAGTATAAGCGAATAAGCAATACAAGAGTATTAAATTTAACAAGGTAATAAATTATATACCAAACCATTAAAAATTAAAGCATACAAAATCGGGAATGCTAATTTACATAATAAATATATTTTTAACTGCGTGCTTATTTAATGCCTTAAGATATTACGGTTGCAAAGAACAAATCAATCAATCAGGAATTTCAATAAATAAATGAGTCACTTTAGAAATGACCTCATCAAATAGAAAACTTCATTTCATGGTAAAATTCTACAAATTGCCAATTTCATGGAGAGAGGAAAATAAATATTTTTGTGTCGTTTCTTTATATATCAAACAAAAAATGTTAATGCAAACATATAGGTTTGAATTTCATTATTAATTTGCCATATTTAGACTATGGCATTATTATTAGATTTCACATCAGCTTTTGAATAATTGAGTGGACTTAAACTAACTGAGAATATGTTAAAGGGTGGTAGAGTATTACAACAATAAGGGAAAAAATGTAGAATATAGTAGAATTATTAATAAAAAAAAATAAAAAAATACTTGCTTAATTAAAAGACACGATACATAAGCATGCAATATGGGAGCCTATACTCAATTCCGAAAGCACTATTAATATATTTTTTCACTTATTCTTAGCGATACCTTACGACCCCCAAAAATATTCGCAGTTAGTTCAAGTCAACCCTGTATAAACAACACAATTAGTTAATATCTTTATTAGTAAAACTGCATATTTAATTGCAAGATTTTTTGTAGATACATTTTTGTGTTAATCACCCATCGGAGTTTCTATTTGATTTTGTTTGTTTTACAGAATATTATATTTTAACAGCTGATAACTCGATAGATCTTTGGCCTGTGTTCTTGTACGTATATAGTAAATTGGCAGACATTGTACCGCCATGTTGGGCCAGATATCCATTATTCGCGTCTGTCAGTCCATCTGTGTGGTGACAGAAAGTGCATGTAAATGGCAAGTGAAGCGCGAACGACTTCGTCAGCATGAGGTAGGTGAACATCTGTAGAAGACCAAGAGAGACCCTGTGAAGCCTGGACAGTAAATACTAGGGGGGAGGGTGAACACAATGCCATGAGCAGGTGTGCGCTGAAGGTACCCACCATAGACTGAGTACAACATGATGTGCACAATCTGGAGGACGCGTGCGCTCAACGCCACATTGGACACCATAACATGCAATATTCAGAAATTATAACCATGTTAAAAAAAACAATACTGATAATTATTATATAATCATCTTATGATACTGTAACTTATTTATTCTGATTAATTTATTTATAAAAAGCAACCGAAACACCGTACTATAGGCTTTAGGTTATGATCAGAGTTGCACAATAATCACATAATATAAATCATTAGATCGAATTGCGGGAGTTATAATTTTAATTTAAAAAAAATGTATCAATTTTAATACTATAAAAATATACACTATACTTCAATAATAATCTGCTTATATATTTTCTATAAGACTCACTTAATAAACCTCATACTGTTGATCGTGTAGACTTCAGGGTGAAATTACATTTTTTTAAATATGTATTCAGATGTTAGTAGTCGAAAGTAAACTTGGGGCCGTATAATAATATATATAATTGTCTAACGTGTGTTGCATATGTCTGGGTGTATGTGCCAGTGTCAGTGTTACCAGATGGAAGAATAATATTTTATACAATTACTATACTACAATTAATACATATCCAAAATCTCGAAACGGGTATTTTAAAGAATTATTTCAAAAGAATATTAGAGATATTTAATCATTATAGATATAATTAAAATTATCCTAGTTAAATATAATAGTGTAATAAATAGATAAAAATACTACCAAGCTCTAGTCTATTTGTACACACACGTCTCACTAACACTCTATTATATTGAATACGGCCCTTGTACTGATACAAATACTATTTGCATTGGAAAGTAGAATTAATAGCACATTTTAATTCAAATAAGTGACCATTCACCCTTGTATAAATATAGAAAAATAAAATAATGGACTATATTCATTTTTTGAATGATAAAGAATAAAACTTAATTTTTATTTGGAAGAAAGTTTGCGAAGGACTACACATCGAAGGGTATTCGCCGAAATTTGCTCTTTTCACAATAAGGCTTTCGAGAGAAGCCGTAAAACGAACGTATAACAAATACCCATAATTCTTAGAATCGACAATGTCTTTTCAAAAGTCGATCTTTCTGTGTACAAAGCGTAACATGTGCAACAAACTTCTAAACATGTGTTGGTTACACATCCATCTGCATCTGGAGAATCTCGACAAGGACGATATGAACACTATTTATAATGAGGAAATACCATCCGCCTCCACATATTAATGAATATCTATTTTCGGCTCACATCAATTATAAAATCAAATCATTTTCCACATTGTCTCAAATTCATCATCTGAGAGGCCTTCGCATAAAACAATGTGTGAAGACGATCACAACAAAAAGAGTTTAATATACTTTTTTGAGTATATCCGCATTATTTCGATGATGACGAGGCTCCATAAATCCCGCCCATTCGCCCACATCATCAGCCACAATATTAATACAATCGTAGCAACAGCTTGCAACAATGAAAAAACGTATAATAAATAAATACTTACAAAATTGCACAATAGAGCCATAAATTATTTTCGCGCCGCCAATAAATCGACTTTAATGGCTGTATAAAAATTGTCGAAAAACACATCTATTTTTTTTAAACCATGCATACGAATTAATAATCTATCTGTTTCCGTTTATAAGGCCATCCATTTGTCACTAGCATATGACGATAAACTGCATAGGAAACGAACAATATGTGTTCATTTAAAAAAAAAAGCTGTCGGGGAATTTACAAACCTCGTCTTGATATTGTTGATAAATGAAGAAACTTACCTGAAATCAAAGAAAATAAAATCGTTAAAATTATCCTATTTTAAAAACAAAATGCATTAAAGCTTGGCAAATTTTATTTGAATATGAGACCTTCCGCTTTTATGATGGACTGACAATGTGAGGGTATTTTGGAATCCAGATGCGGGACACACAATACGGCGATATCCGTTTTATTGGCGTAGCTGTTAAAAAAACTATTATTGCGTATGAAATTTAATACGAGGAACATAAAAATGTTCCGTCGTTAAGAGACTTGAAATATCCTTAATAAATTTGCAAATCACCTTAAAATACCAAATGTTTTTTTTGTCTGTGAGAAGGTCATTAGTGGAAAGTTTGATGAGGTAGTGTCACACGATTGTGTCATTGCGGTAGTAATTTAGTACAGCTAGACATGACGAATACTAAAACCATTTGTTGCGCCGCTATTCGACATTGTAATAATTCATAAATATTTGAAGGAACAATGAGAAACACAAATATACTACTGAGAGTATCCTATTTCTTTAGGCAATTGTTCTGTACGTCGCGGTATACAATAATAATAGGGTACACGATAGCAAGGAAATTAATACCGCTTTGGTCGGAAGCGACCGAGTCTATTTTGGATCATTTAAAAACTATACCGATTGATGGAACACTCATAAAAAATATATATTTAGAAATACAACGGCCGTAATGGAGCGAGCCGCGTTGCTGATTAAATTAGCAAAACCGGTGTAATCAAATTCAATTACGACACATACAAAAACTACGCCAGATTGAATCGTATTATAATAATTAAACGGCTACGATTAGAATTACGGGGCCCGGGGAAATATGTGAAAATGGGTGTGAAAGAAGGCAGGGCCCGGTCGAGGCGAGCACGAACTCATAATTGTGAGCAATTAGAAAAGATACGAGTGTAGGACTAGTCTCTTTCTTTCTCACACTTCAATACACTCCACTCGGCTCGACTCCATTCTTCGACCTTCTCCTGGGTCTCTTCTGGGTCGTTTTTGTTCACGAACAATGCGAGCGAGCTAGCCAGAAGACGGAGTGGAATGGATTCCTCTCTTCGGATGGGGTTATGCGGTGTGTGGGTAGACATGTTAATATACTTGGACCGGCTGCCTCTATCGCTCTTCAACAACAACAAAAAAGACATTTAATATACGAGACCATAATGACGCCAATTTCTCATCGGTCTCCATAGAGCCGCTCGCTAGACACTATCGTCACTCAATTTGCTAATGAGAACTAATTACCTCTACGCACTGAATAAAGTACCTACCATACGCCCTAATATAATAATAGAGTGTGAATGCCTTGGAATGGGGGTCGGGAAGTGAACCATTACACCTCTTTGATGACTATTATTTTATCAAATTACACGTTCATTCCCTAACATATTATTTCACTAAATACGTATGACATTATTTTTATATAGTAACACACAAATTAATTTCATTATTTGTATATTATATATACTGTAGAACCTCGATATAACAAAGCTCAAGGGGAATGAAAAACATCGTTATATCGAGGTTTTTTATTGCAGATTTCGTTATAGAAAAAGAGTGCGTAAACAAAGAATTCAATAACTGGAGGAGCGCGGCCTCCAATAGAAATAAGTGGAAGATGCTGGTGCTGGAGGAAGCCTTGGTTCATCACTGAACCGGGGTACTTATGATGATGATACAACGTGATATCATCAATTAAGGATTTACAAGTTCAGACAGTACTATTATTGTCACATTGTAGATACTATTCAAAACTTCATGTATTAAAAAAATCGATATATGTATAGAGGTCTAAAATGGGAACAACGATGGACGTTCGTTCGTTATATCGAAGTTTATTCAATATTTTATTTATAAAACTTCGCTATGTGGAGATAAAATTAAGAGAGGTGTTTCAAAGGGAATTGAAAAACTTTATTATATTGAGGAATTTATTATATGTATACGGAAATTTACAAATTTGACATTTAGATCCCAAACGCGCCCTTTATCATGATACGTTGTGTAATCTGTATTGAATATTGTATACAAGCAGACGTCATCGTTTATATCTGGGGGCTGCGAGATAAATAAACAGATAAACATTTTCGCAAAACTCGTAAAGAATACGAGCTGGGGGGTGGAAGCCGAAGTGGGTGAAAGGATGGTGGGTCGAGGCTTTTTCCCGGCACAATGAGGGCGGAAGAGTGAAAAAGTCCGCCCGCAACAAACACGCCGACAAATTCATTAAGATCCACTCCGATAGCCGCATTCAAAAGAGAGAACTGGGAGAATCGAGAAAAATAGGACGTGCGTGCGTAGCAGGCATCCGCGAACAAACAGAACTTTATATAACACACAATATGAGAAAACCACCCTTAGTCCGCCTACAGCATTATCGTGAACGAGACGTCATTGAGCCGAAGACATCTTTTTAAACGCTCTTATCTGACAGTTTAAAAAGAGAGAAGCGGGGAATTTAAACAGAAAGAAAGAAAGTCAAACGGAGATAGCGAGTGGCGGTCGACGGCGAACAAGATTGATGTGTTCCTATTCGGGACAGAAACAGTTCGGGGGAGAAGAGCTACTATTTGAATATATGCGGGAAAACTCGGAATGGCTTTTAAACTCCGCTAAAAGGTTAATGCCGAACGTCTCGGAGTGCTTTAGAATTGCCGACTTTTCAAGTGTTCGATAAATAATATAAAAATATATTATTGTGATTTATCTCGAGTGCATTAATAACCCAATAATATGCGGCGTTTGAAGGCGCAGCACCGTGTCGAATAAATATCCCACGATGGCAGCAAAAGTTTACGTTACGCAATACCGCTTAGCTTAGCACATCCACTAGATTTTTTTAACACACATTAATAATATCTTGAAGATTACAAATCCGGTTATATAAATTGAGCGTTGAACGGATCGATTCAAGACAAGAACACAATGGCTGCTTAAATAAATTGATTTGACGAATGATGTTTATTTTATTGAAAATTACTGACACACACATAGTAGTCCATTCATTCAGCACTCATAAACGACAGATTAGTATTACATAGTTGTATGGGGATGGTAAAAGTAGTGGATGGATGGATGGTTAATCGGGTCACAGACAGAAAGCCTGGTCGGGTCGGCGCTCCCACAAGTTCGTGCGTTATTTTTTTATTCTCCAACTCCATCGACTGTGGTTTTATATCGAAGCCTTTGTTTTTTACCCTTCACAAACTCTCCACAGCTCAAGAATGCTACAAAAAACGAGCGCTCACACACAACCACGTTCATTTTCATAATGCATACCTCAAATATTTATTATACACCAGCGTAGTAAACTGGAAAGCTGACGAATCAAACAAAAAGATTTTATAACAAGATAAAAAAACACCAAAACGCTGTATTAATAATACATTTTATTTTAATGGAGTATGATAGAATGTATTTGCTAAAAGTGGAACACGGCATGCAAAACCCCGCCCAATGCTGAAATCCAGAGCATTCGAAATGTGACACCTTTTGTCTCTGATACTACGACGAAGCTTTTAGTTTACGACACTGTTCTTTTGTTCAATTTTTTTTTACACAACCCTACTGTCGAAATGCACCCTTCCAATCAAGAACTCTAAATTCCACAATCACACTTGTAGTACAGTGTTAATCCGCGCAAATGTAATACGGGTTTAGATGGAAATAAAAATAAATTATGATCCGCTTAGTATGCATTACATTTAGACATAACAACCCCCCGATTTGTATTATTTATTGCATATTAAAAAGTATTAGTGTGCGCGGAGAGAAAAATCAATATGCGCCGATGGTTATCGGTCCTAAATGGGGTTCGTCGGTCTGTGCATCAATTTTTTCGTAGTATCATCGAATTAAACAAATTTCCTGTCAAAAATGCAACGATTACCATTCGAGATCTGATCCTTCACCGCAGGGGGGAAATAAAAACAATTATGAAACAAGGTGGAGAAGCGGCGAGTTTGATGTAATATAACCGAGAGGGGAAAAACAGCAATAATAGAGACCTCTCATAACTCTTATCCACAATTACATACCAAGATAATAGGATAAAATATGTATAACCAACAAATTATTACTATCTATAATAAATGTTCGACTTCCGAGCATTTGTAGATTGCGAATAGAAATATAATATATTAAAGAACATAAAAAAATATTAATGTAAATATACTTTCTGACATGTGTCAATACACCGATTTACTACACGTGTCCAAATGATAGGATCGCTAAAAATATTATATTATAGTTTCTGACATATTACTGGATGGCTGCACACACTAATCACATGAAAACCTCTCTTTTTAGTTATCCAGTCAAGATGAGAGTCTTCCAGGAACTGTCCTCATTGTTTATCTTTGCGAAAATACAATAGAGGAGGTTTTATTTATTCTTACTGTTATCTATTAACAAAAGAATCTATTCTTTTGAATTCAACAAATGCATCGACATTCATTTTGTAAGATTTAATTTTTCTCTATTAAAAAAGTGGGTCTCGATTTTCAAATTTACGAGGATTACGTCGATTGGATTTCGACGTTTAAAAACTGCACGGAGCGGTAATTTCCGTAGGAGGCGTAATAAAAATTGGACTTTTCGGCGATAATGGTAGAATAAAATTTGCGATTTCGCCTCGTTTAGAGACGGCAACGAGGTGAAAATGTCACAGGCACTAGCTACACGTATGACGTACAACCTTCGCCGCCCCAATCCGAGGGGGTAAACTTTACACATTAGCACCCAGACAAACTTTATGGATATTTTTTATTCTCTCGCTCACGACCCCGCGACGATCGATATAATACAACTTGTAGCCGTGGACTTTTGAGTAATTGTAACAATCGTATATATGAAGAGGAAAGAATCAGATTGGGTGCGAGATTAATCGGCCATGAAAGACGTAATAAACGTGAACGGTTTCATTAAAAGTTCAAAGATTTGACGATACAATGTAAGTTAATTGAGAGGAGGCCGCAAGATGAAACGACTAGATATACGCGCCAAGGAACGTCTGACTGCCTCTTCCAAGCGATAAGATTACTTCTCAATCTCTTCCATGGCGGCCTTACTCTTCTCCCAGTATAATATCAACTCTATATAAACACATTTTATATTGAATAACTTCCGCAAACGGGAAAAATCCCTTTGCGAGTCTCACAAATCAACACATTTCCCATAAGACTGCGTAATACACCGGTAACTGTTGAACCAAAAAGTAAAATTATTGAATGACCAAAGACGTATACATATTATTGAGTCTTATCTTTTAATTACAACTATGAACTTAATTAATTAATTAAATATATATAGGGTGTGTGTATGTTATATGTACAGTTCCCTCAATCATCAGTGTTACCAGATGAAAGAATAATATTTTATATAATTATTTTATCACAATTAATACATATCCCAAATCTCAATAATATTAAATTAATGTCAAAATAATATTAGAGATATTTAATAATGCATAATAAATGAAATCAGGATAATCGCTTTTTAAATATTGTGATGAGTGTTGTCATCATATGAAAAATGAATTAATTTATTTTATTGATAATTCAAAAATCTTCTGAATGAAAAAATAAACAACTTATTACCGTCCTATTAAAAACCAAGCAGGACATCAAAAAACATTAACAAATTGAAAATTTCAATTAAAATTACCCTAGTAATAAATAATATAGCCGCCTTGGGGCCTAGTGGTTAGTGTGACGGATTCGTGAGTGAAACTACCTGGTTGTACTCATTGCTGTGTGGTGGCCTGGGAAACCACCTCTACTATATTCTCCCGTAAAGGCTTCGGTGGTCTAACGAACCCCTTACAAGGGACTCCCGTCAATAAGGAGGTCATCACGGTATATATAATAATAATACATATTCATACGTATGAAGATTGATATGAATAAAATATAGTAATAACTACTTGCATTATAATAAAAAATTATATTATGGATGAAAAGACCTCAGCAAAATTCTATTACGAGGGTCGACTTTCCTATCGAACGAATAATGTTGTAATCTTTTCAGCGGACAATATCAATATGGGCAGAACACAACAATGCGTAGCTCAGCGGGACGCGAGTCTATTATGGTATACAAAAAAAGAGAGATAATTTAGTCAAAGTTGGAAGAATGTTAAGTGTGAGAACAACAGAACACAAAATATAGCTTATAATTGCAGCAGCCGAATTCTAACCGGCAGACAATGCTTAATCGTCACATCGTATTTCAAGTGTTGGAGTGGTGCCGCTATTGTAATTGCTCCTTTCCGCGAATCCACTCATTTCGTTAATTAAAATCATTGTGAACGAGAACAATGTTGCGCATGCCGCGATGATTATGATGATGAAGACCTGATAGTGAGAAAGCAACATGTCATCGCGACTATTCTAATATGACAACACTGAAGCTCCATTCACATTGTGTTTCGTCACCGGGTCAAATCGATTAGCATTAACATCTAAATTGAATACCAGATAAACGTATCTAAAATCATAATTAATTTCAGGTCTGATTTTCAATTGATGTCTGACTAGGATATTTGTATTGATATTATTTATGCATTGTTAAACATGTCAATTATCATTAAAAAACCGTTTTGAGGTACACACTTTAGGCTATTATATACAGTTTTGAGATATGACGAATAATAATAGACAATTTCTACCTCGACATACGACATACGAATTTTTATGCGCGATAATTTTATAGATGATCGCTAATTTTTATGGAAGGTTACTACTAGAATTTCGCGCCAGAATTGTGTATAAGTAAAAATCAATAAATATTTATTATGCGTCATTACTAGTTTGTTTAATTTAACCTCAAATTATTCACCTCTCAATTATCCATTGCCGATTTTATAAAATGTACACAAACATTATTTTTTTATTAAAAAACACGTGGTACGTTAAGAAAACCATTTACACACTTTAAACAATTAAATATATTATACAATAAAATAATTAAGAATTTAAAAAGTTGAATCCTGAGAAGATAGGTTTATTTGGAAGATAAAAGTCTTATTATTTTGTTAATATAATTAATAATTATAATAATAAAATAGGAGCCGCCTTGTGGCCCAGTGGTTAGTGTAACGGATTCGTGAGTGAAGACTCCCGGGTTCGATTCACGGCACCGGAGTCACTTGGTAGATCTAGCTTAGCAAACTAGATCTTAAGTACTCATTGCTGTGTGGTGGCCTGGGAAACCATCTCTACTATATTCTACCGTAAAGGCCTAGGTGGCCTGGCCAACCCCTTATAAAGGGACTCCCCCCAATATGGAAGGCGTCACGGTATAAAAAAAATAATAAGAAGTAATTGCAGGAATGAGCTTGTATGGAAATAGGTACATAAAACATTATTTGGCATTAATCATTATGCCTCTTGTTGATTTCAAATAACTCTTTTTTAATTGCACAGTTGAAAGACTCGTACACATAACATACACAAACCTTGTACAAATATTTTTATTATAATTGCAATTATTGGGTTGAGCAGAACCTTGTATGATTTGATTTACACCCCAATCAATCTAAATACCAAGCCTAAAGCGTTCATTTTATTGGCTCGACAGTCATTTAAGCATAAAATTCAAGATGCGTTTGACACGTTAATTTTATATCCACACTTGACCAGTAGGCGTGACTGACAATAGTGTAAAGGACACATGTTTGTGACCTAGTATACAGTTAGATGGTGGTTGTAAAAAATATGATGTGGCAAGTAGGTCATAGCATTGGTCTTTTTGTCGGTGTCGCTATCTCGTCCGCCTCTCCCATATCCATAAAGCTCTTGAAACAAAGGCTTAGCCGCCATTGCCAGAGCCACAGGCCTCTCTTACCTATCCACTATCACAATTCCTGCTGGTGCTGCTAGACCAATTCATGCCACATAACAAAGTCGAGGAAGTCGCACACATAAACATTACAGATAACAGCGTAATGCATCTTGAATATTCTATGGGTAAATAACACAGTAATACCGATGTGTCAACTGTGACAGATATTATACGGAAACGTATCCCTCGGCAATAACCTCTTCAACTCGGTCCCCGTATAACCAAAACTGCATGGAAAATCATATTCAGATGCTTGGCTATGTCGCCTGAAACCGATAACGTCATCTATTTCGATAGCTATTTATAGGTATGTTTATTAATATAGTAAGCCACGTAGGGTCTATTACTATTCGCCGTTATCTAAATAATGTCTTAATATTTTCTCCTGTTTTCATTTAAATGTAGACGATGGTATATTTGTAAATAAATTTGATAATTATCAAAGTTTTAGTTCTTATTGATGATCAATAATTTTCCTACGCCGAATCGTCTCAACATAATACCACCGATATATTAGGAGGCCATACCACTGGATGTATAAATATCAAGATGGCGAACCAAGAAGATGAGTCCGAGGCAACACTAATTGTTTACATATGACTAAACGTCAGTTGGTTTGAATTCTTGGTAGACGTATCCATCACTACTCATCATTGTTGTTTAAACACTGTTAATCATCTTGATTTTGGTTCGACTAACACACTTGGTCCGCCATCTTGATATGATATGTGTATTGATCCAGTTGTATGGCCTGCTAATATATCGGTGGTATCATGTTGGGACGGTTCGGCGCAGGAAGATTATTAAACATCAGTAAAAACGAAAACTTTAACAATTAAAGGCAAAAAACTTACGTATGCCTTTTGAATGAAAACAAGAGATTATATATTATATACTTTACATATTTAGATATATCGCTCATTCAGTGCAACAATGTCACTTATGCAAAATGTCGTTTTTCGAGGAGAAGCATTTTAAATTTCAATAATTCTACGAATGCCGTATCATTTCGACCCAAAACCTTGACATCGCGCGATTTGTCCAAAGGTTTTATTAACACAATTATAACATTTTGCCACCAAACAAATATGTTTAGCACTTGATACAATACTATTTTTTTAAATTGAGTGTTGCGCCGGATGAGCGATATATATTTCCCTTTAAAGAATATTTAATAAAAAAGGTAGCTGAGCTAAATAATAATTTAGTCATTGACATGCACGTTGTTGTACTAATGATTTACGTTGTTAGTTATGATTTGACGGATTAGATGTAAAAGAGCAATATGATATAACATTTAAATTGAGATAATTTGACTGTGATGATGAGTTGTGCGGCTTAGAATTGCTTTCGATTGATAAAGAGGTTGCATAAGTTTGCAACATAAGAGAGAAATTCACTTTTACCATCACGTAGCATACACTTAATGTCTACACGCACGTATTGCAAAAGCATGCATGAGAGTAAAATCTGGGCACAACGGGTCGAGAGTTCATCAAAGTGAGCACGAAGCCTTTCGCAATAATAATAATATATAGCCTTCCTCTCTCTATGTGTCAAGGAGACTCGGTGCAATAAATAAATATGACTAATAGACTAGCGATACCATCTCGATCCATCAATCCCACCAGGCAGATGCTCGAAACAGCAAGCTCTTGCAAAACACATTGATTATACTATTAAAAAACAAAACTAATGATTTCGTATTGCAAATATTTATTTTAATAAAGTACAAAATTCGATAAATAATATTTATTTTAGGAAGTAACCTAACATTAGAATGGCGTGTTAAAATTTAACAGTCACGCACAGATTGACCTGTCTTAACACTTAAATAATTTACATAGTGCCATTGCATATTATTATATGAGAATCGCCTCGTTCGTGTGAAACGAACAATGTATTATTTTAAATGCAGCAATGATACTATTAAAATAAACTTTTATTTATTTGTATCATTTGTTATGTAAATTGATAGATGGGACACTTATGCGGTTGTTGTTTTTTTAATCACTTCAATACTTATATGTGTTTTACAGTTAGATAATATTGCCAGAGCGTGTTTTGTGTACTTTTTATGGTAACTGTTTTTTTTTTTTGTTTGTTGGTAAAACTGTTAGAAGTATTGTCAGATAGTTGACATAATTTTTACCGTTACATTTTTTAAATACGCAAGCCGCTTATTAATATAACTATGGGAATTTTTTATCAATAAGACAGATAACAGATTGTTTTATCTTTCAATCTATATTTTGATTGGATTTATATTTTGTAAGCTTCTTAAAAAAATATTTGTTTATAATATTCTTGAAAATAAGTGAGGATCACCATATACAGGAATGAATGGAGAGATTGTATTGTAAGTGCCGCAACATAATGGGCCAACTTTTAAAAAATGCGACTGCTCGAAAATTTATTTATTTAGTACTTATTATGAGATAATGAGGGTTAAAATTTGTTTGAATTGTTTTTTAACTTTTAATATTGTAAAGAATATATCTTACTCCAGAACCGTAACCAACGTAAATTGTAGGTTACACCACTTTTGCTCTGATAGCCTCATATACAGGGTGGACTTAAACTAACTGATAATATTTTAGGGAATGGTAGGGTGTCGAAAAAAAAAAATAATATTTTTTAAAATTAATTAATAATATCAATAACGTATAACAAACACAATATACACGTAACAGTCACCACTGAGCACTTCAGAGAATTGGTTGATTCCAAGATGGTGGCCCAAACTCGATTCCAAAAGCACTATTGATATTATTAATTATTTAAAAAAAATATACCGTGACGCCTTCCCTATTGGCGGGAGTCCCTATATAAGGGGTTGGCCAGGCCACCTTGGCCTTTACGGGAGAATATAGTAGAGATGGTTTCCCAGGCCACCACACAGCAATGAGTACTTAAGATCTAGTTTGCTAAGCTAGATCTACCAAGTGACTCCGGTGCCGTGAATCGAACCCGGTAGTCTTCACTCACGAATCCGTTACACTAACCACTGGACCATAAGGCGACTCTTAATTATTTTTTAAATATTTAATTTGTTTCAATTATTTTTTCGATACCCTACCACCCCAAAAAATATACTCAGATAGTCCACCCCGTATAAGGCAATTTATACTTGTAAATAAAATATTTATTAATTAATTGAGTGTACGGATTCGGAATGAAAAGAATTGGGGTCCTGGATTTTACGAGATAGGCAGGAATGCAATCGGCAGGCAGGAGCACCCTTATCACCGGATATTACAGGAGTGTCGTTTTAATTATGAGTGGTAGCAATGGCGATGGTGAGAGAGAGGCAATGTCTGTAACGGCAGCAGGTGGGATAGATAAAGGCTCGAGAATCGAGAGCGGGTTTAATTGCACGTAAAGGGCATTCCGATCAGATTAGGTCTGTTCAGGGAAGAACGTTGCGTGACTTGGCTCAAGAGAGAAGCACAACTCTACCAATGTCCACCACTGTCTTACACTACAGATCACCTCTGCAGGATAAACCAGAACCACCACACCTAAATACCTACCATCATATCAAATAGACCCACCGCTTCCAACAACAATTAACATTATTATTGCTCAAAATAATATTATGTACATTCCGGGCCGGACAAAGCTAAAACCGCAATTCCATGCACACGAAGAATCGGTAGATATGACCACCGATTGACCCCGATGCTTGTGTTTATTTTGTGTGAAACAAAATACCGTGTTCGATTTGTGCATTCAACTATGGTAATTGTGATCTCTAACACAAATATATACAACTTTTTCAATATAGCTGGTCGCTAGGCAAATTAAATACTTATCATGACACAATTTCGTAACCTTTGTATTTTTTAATCAATACATAAAAGGTAACCCAGAATCATAGATGTAAACATAAGATATCGCATGAGTGATCAAGTGGCCAAAAACATCAGTTGCCTGGCAAACATTATACTGTAAACATCTCTCTTAATATCTTCAGTTATATTTCACAGTAAAATGGGAAAATGCATTGTTACTACATGTCATATGGACTCAAACATACACTCAAATACATCTAGGCTCAGTTTTTATCAAATACTACTTCTTTAACACGTTTAAGATATTGCGTTTTAATCGCCAAAGTATTGGCACAGCCACTCTCAGGGACCACTAGAAATGAGAGAGAGAAGAGTGCAACAATACACGGTATAAACAAAATTACACGAATTTATATACAATGCGTTATCTAATGTTTATATCTATGCCCTCAATGAATATATTTGCAATTTTATTAATTATCAAATTGTATTGGCCGATTGTAATTGTAACAAACATCTCTTTGAGGTTTAAAGTGCGACTAATTCTCAACCATTTCCTAACCATTGCGAAGCTCTAATTGAATATATTAAAACGTTAAAATGAGGGAAAATTCTTTCATTTCGAAGTATAGCACGTCCCCAAGAGAATGCATTAGAATATTAAGTTATTTTTTCGATAATTATGTTATTTAATTAGCTCATTTGGCGGCCATTAATAAACCTTCAATTAGTTTATATTTCAAAAATAATTATTGTGTATTACATTATAGATGATCATAATGGTCTGATTATATTGATATTCCGCTAACGAATATTCAACAAACGACTCATAGTCGTGGTATGGGCCTCGAGCGATGACGAGTGACGCATCGAAAACGAGGGCTCTTCAAGACAAGTACCGAGCACATCAATCACCAACATTAGTCTACTTTGAGGCTGATCCTAAAAGGTTGAGAAACAATGGATGTGGAAGGTTGGTCGCGAGAAGATCACATCTGTTGTACGAATGGAAAGGCACGCTGAATTCGAATCTCGGCAATCCGTTATCCGAACGATCGGGCATAAACAATACGTTTTGGCAACGCGCTTTCGCTATACGTCGCATTTGTTTAGTGAACAAGCGTTCCTTTGTATACAGGCGCCAGATTTATGAACCGGCGTCTGTCCAATAAAATAAACGGTAATTCTCCACATACATACAGGCTCGCCCAAAACATACAAAAAAAATTAATTTCACTAACAGGCATTGTTAATATGATATCCACACTGTCAGAAACAAGTTACTTAAGGTGTAGACATGAATTGCAAAACCGCTAAGTGTCACTCGGAGAATGCTAATTTGAGCCAGACCTAATTACGAGCTGAAAATTGACTCCCCAAGCTGCTCGTACATATGAACAAGGTGACGTCACCTCGTTATCGTGGAAAATGAACCAGAAATTACATACTTTTTAGATAATATACCTTATTGTTGTTGATGTTCGAACAAAGGAACAAGGCTAATGGTTCTTTACGTAAAAGCTGCATTCACTCGGTCACCGGTACAAGACATTACTGGCTTCAATAAAATCATTTGATAAACACGAAGATACAAAGCCATAGATTCGATACGCCGTGATTCATTATACTGTAATACTCTATATATATA
>JAGTTH010002375.1:0-27969 GCA_022606485.1 Agraylea sexmaculata
TTATATATATATATAAATTGTAATGATGTTATTTTAAAAATTGTGCTTTATATCTAAACTTACGTCTGGTGGATTACGATTATATGTGTGTGTGTGTGTGTGTTTGTGTGTGTGTGTATGTATGTGTGTGTGTGTGTGTGTGTGTTGGGATTTTGTTATATTTTTAATGTTGAAATATTTAGCCATTAATAGTTTGTGTACCTAAACTATGTTAATTGTTATTCATACAAACTAAATACAAGCCTAAGGCCTAAATTAAGTAACTTTCGTGAGAATAACACTTATTTGTAATGATAAAAAATATATGAAATTATTTTTACTTACGTGGGTAAATATTAAAGATTATCGATTATCTCCTCATCAAGCTATATTATATTTTGTTTTTTTTTTCAAATTAAAAATCTAATTCTAAATCAAAACTAAAAATAGATAATTAAACAAATGTTCGTCGAATATTTTACACTCCTTAATTAACAGAATATGGAAAGCTAATTAATATTTATTTGGAAGTGAAAAACCTGTATTATTAATTAAACATTTAATAGTTCTAATAAATATATGAATCATTTTATAAATGGGGAGAAGGGGAATTTAATAATTTATGATAATAATTGGTGTTTCTTTGTTCAATTCTGATCTAAAAAGAAATAATTAATATGACAAATTGTATATTTAAGGTACATATTTTTATAAATAAGTTATCTCACGTTATTGTGAAATGTTTAGTTTATTAATTAAATTAAATTATTGTAATGTTCATCTTTATGTGAACCGAGATGAATAATAATGCCGTTGTTATCTTTTAGTATTAAATATATCAACATATCTGAGAGGATGGGAAGATAATCGACAGGACTTGTTCACCGCCTGTCACTTCATTAACTCCGATACTAGATTAACGATCTGTTGAAACCGCAACTCATCTAATCTAATATAATATGAAAAATATATTCTTTAAATCCTACTCGATTTATTACTTGTTGAAATTTAGAAATCGTTTAAAACTAGTATTGCACGAACATCATCAGGCTTCTGACGCCTACACAACATTTTATGTGCTTACGAGATTAGATTGACTAAACGTTTCTCACAGATCACATTTATTTAGATTTTCATGGCAAACATATTGAAATGAAAATTAAATACTCTGCCTAAAAATGATAATGCTAATTGACGCTTGGGGTTCGCATCCTGAAGTCTGAAACTTTATATTATGTATTTCTTATTATTATTACTAATAAGGAAAACAATTATAAAAATATTCATGAAAATATTAACTCTACATATACATACTCTAATAACTAACATATTCATAGTTTAATATGCTAAATATATTTCTTGTTGCAGAAAATAGTTCCATTTTTTAGTTGATTTGGATTTTCAGGTGTTTATATATATCCACTACGATATGGGAAAATATTTCATGGTTATGACGGAACAAGTCTTAAAATTGACGATCCAATGGGCCAATTTATAAGTTTTTAATTAGATAATGGAATACCTAAAAATACATACAAATGATCCCATGTCTTAAATGAATGATAATTAATATGAGAAATAGGTATATATCTAATAAAAAACCCAGTCAAGTATAAAAATAGTAATTATTATTTCGTGTTGTTTTAAATTTAGAGAAATTTAGAGTAGTATGATAGTATCATCCCGAAGAGTTGAATGTTTAATAATTATTTTTTAAGACACCCGTTTCCTGTTAGTATATTTAAATTGTATATTCTTTACCAGTGGAGAGGTCAGTCTGTACCATGTTCGTATATTTGAATTTAATTCACTGTTTATGTTGAATTTTACGGGTGATTTGAAATTCAAAGCTACAAACTGTATTCGCAATCGAGCCTTGAACCCGGTGGCCCAGTAACTCGACCGACCGACTCGACTACAATTAGAAGAACGGCAGAAGAAGTGGCAAGTGGAAGAACAAGAGTCTAGTTCTGGCAAATTGGTCTCAGTAAAACGAGATCGTATGTAATAGACAAAGAAGTGATCTTTTGCGCAAGCAAGATTCCTCCATAATGCGGCAGTCAAACCCTTGGCTGTCTTCACCTAACAAAACCTTCAATTATGGCTGCGTTCACACACATTCATTTCGATTGTGGTAATTGAATATAGGCTTGTATTATCGGATCACGAGCTTCAATAAGATGCGCCCAGTGCTCGGTGAAGGGATTCTACTAAGTACCCAGTAGCCAACAAGTAAAACAAACGGCCCTATCTTCCTTCCATATATGTAATTTAACCTATTGAACTATGATCCTCTTCGAATACAGATTTCTTAGTTCCCTTTATAAGGACACTCATATGGACTTAATATTTTCATCTTACGATGAGAACGTGAACATTAAAACCATCAGTTTGCCAACGTCTGCCTTTTTATCCCTCACCCAAAATACATTTGTGATTCGACGGGCGACTTAAAGAATGGAAACTACCTGTTAATTTATACGTGCAATTTTTAAGACAATATCTGAATCGATCCATCAATCAAATAATAAAATTTACTGCCAATTATTAACGCTGGTGATGATATGTCATATCAAAGAACTCAAACGAAAATGGTAATCATCGACTTGTAAAATCACACGCATGAAATGTGAAAACTCAATATAAATTGAATAAAAGAGCCTGTAAATTGACTTAAAAAAACATGCAGATTGATTTAAATATTTTGGATAAATTTGCTCTATGAAGTATAAACATCCACAAATAATTCATTTTAAATTAGAAATCGCTCAATTAAACCCAACAAAAAAATAATAGTTGATAATATAATTTCACTGGAAGAATTTGAGATTGTGTCATGAAAAAATAACAACAATGTGTGAAATGAAAAATATATCTCAAACTATGTAGAATAAAATGAAACTCATGACCGAATTCAATATAATAATAGGAGTGCGAGTACGAATAGGCTAGAACTTGGTAGTATTTATTGGTGTACACGCATACGCACCGCACGCATACACTCTTATTCCACAATTATATTGAATACAGCCGTCAAACTTCAACTGATCGATTATTATTAAAGTATTAACTTATTCATTTTATTAATATTATTAAAATCTAGTCTTATCAGAAAAAATATGCGGAACAATTGAATAAAATTACACTAAATTGTAATTTAGTGTACGACTTTGGAACATAAATTGCAAATGACAAAAGGGCTATAAGAATATTTTTATAATCTATAACTACTATCAACTATGAGAAACTTAGAACAGTAACTATCCATATTTAACCCATAATTCAATAAGGGATCAGCCATCAAATATTGCGGTGAATGTTAATAAATTTTGTGCACCTATGGCGTTCATTGTATTGTCGAATGATCTGTCTCTTATTAATTTAAAATAAAAGATGTTTTTATTATTTTTTAATTTAAAGCTACACATGGGTTGATCAGAACACCTTGATCACCTGCAGGTTGTTAAGTGTAATAGATAATACAGTATTGCGAAATGGAGCAGTGAGGGTCGGGAAGCTGTTGTCGGTGGCCGTGAGACGTGGTATTATGATTTGAGATATTCCACAGAATATTATGTAGAAGAGAGGCTGTCCTGTTATGAAACAACAGGTATTATGCAGAGGTGGGTGAGTTTTTGCCTGGCAATCTTAACGTGTGAAGATACGGCCGAGGGCGGTGTCAGACCATCTGATTGAAAACTAGTGCCATGTTCAACAACCATCACTATTCTCACCTGGACACTTTACCCCAACATCGCACCTACATAACTGTACTCTAATACCACTTTTCAATGTATATAAATTATTATTTGGTAATTTATGCTAACCTTTACTATCCCTTGGTTGTTCGATGTATTTAGGCATCAGGTCTCAATCCTAGTGACCTAGTTGAAAAATGCTTCTATATAATAATATAATAAACTTGTGTTATTAAATAAGTAACGATAGTGTTGTTTCTTTATATTAGTACCAATTGAGTCTTTGATTACTCCGTATATGTATAAAGTGCATCTATACATTCACAAAAGTACAGGATTAAGACAAAGCTACAAAGCAGTAAAAAAAATTCTATGAACTAGAAAGATATTAAATACTTTTTAGTTGTTTTTATGTGTTCTCCAATTATAAATTTTTTCATAAAAATAAAACTTTTTACCTTAATGTTTTTTTTTTGACAATAAATTTTCGTTTTTCATTCGTAAGTTATACATTTTTAATAATTAAAAAAAAAATGTAAATAATTTGCATGTGGTTCAAAATTTTACTAATCCACCAGACGTAAGTTTAGATATAAAGCACAATTTATAAAATAACATCATTACAATTAATATATATATATATATATATATATATATATATATATATATATATATATATATATATATATATATATATATATCTATATATATATATATATATATATATATATATATATATATAGATATAAAGCACAATTTATAAAATAACATCATTACAATTAATATATATATATATATATATATATATATATATATATATATATATATATATATATATATATATATATATATATATATATATATATATATATATTGGATTGGATACATTTTTTTTCTGCTTTTATTTATGCTTTATCTAAAAAAATAGGTCATTAGTATTAAACGTAGTAATAGAGCTTTCCATATAATATTGTTGATTGTGGTGACGTCTGCGTGGAATTAAAGAAACTATAATTATTACTATTTCTCAGTCCTACTACCCGAATGCAAAGGTGTCCCAGTATAGCACCAGTATATACAATCATATAAAATATATTTTTGTAAAAAATGAGTAATATGTTGTACATAGTGAGATAGTGGACTGTGGACATGCAGTATAGAGACGTTCATTTGTTGGTCGTGCAGTCTGCTATTATGTAAACAACGGTCATGCAGATACTCGCAGTTCCCACGACTTACTAATCATTGAAAACTGCAAGTGATTTTTATATAAGTTACTAACCAGGGCCCTCTTTATATCCTATATTGTGCCTAAAGCATTTCATCTAACTAGACCACTTTTTTAAACGGTCTTGTACCTATACCGCGTCATTATAATATACTAATCATAATCGGAACATTGGTGTTAAAAATATATAAATAGGTAACGTGTTGAATCATATTTATTATATAAGGTACATTAAACCGTATTAACCTTACAGTGTATTGTTTTCCCCTACTTTTTATTATTTAATATTAAGTACATCTAATGTCACATAAAAATTATAGTTATAGGTAATTTTTTTACATAATCTGTCTAAGATTAAAATTAAATAAAGAAATCGTTATATATACAGCCTTACAGTAATGATTTTATTATATTTTTGTTTTATTCATATGTGTACTTTTAAGTATTTATTTATATTTGTAAATTTTATTATATTGTTTATCATATAGTATATATTTTTTAGGAGTTCTAAGAGGTTTTTTTGTATTTTTGCCCATAAATTATCTGATGATGTATTAATTATTTTTGTCTATAAACTTAATATTGTAACTTCTAATCTTATTATATCAAAACAATACATATATATTATATTTATTAAAGAAATTGTATAATAAAAATCTTACAGTAATCCAAAGCATTGCGATGGTAAAAAAATAACATTATACATTATGCCAAGAGAGTTTCACTATTCAAATAAATTTATAAGCTTGATGAATATTTAGTAATATATATTAATTATCAATTGTCTTCAATGTAGAGGTGTATTTAAAATAATTGGGATAATAAGTGTATGTGAGGAATCTTGGAAATAAATGATAATATTTTTTTCTCATAAAACAATCACATTATTTGGGTACATCCAATTTATTTCGAATTAATATGATAACATTAAGATTAAATTCATTTTCTTGATGGAATCCAATATTATTTATTCCAATATTAGCAGAATTGTCAAAATATATAGTATGAGTTTGTGGTGTCGTTACATGTTTTTGTATTTTTCGTAAGGACTGCAACAAGACTTGTTACACGAATCCAATTTTTTAAATAATATAATATGTTTATGTGTAAATATAATTTATTAGATAATAGGTATCGAGGTGTATTGTAAGATAGTTTAGTTGTTTTCCCAGGTAAAATTGAAAATACACGCGATGTTCATTGGTAATGCGGAGAAAGCAACAGAATGTGAATAATTGGCATGGCGTTTAGTGATTAGGCCCGTTTGACCGACACAACCGATTCGAAATCCAAGATTCACATGAAAACAATGCCCTATTATTTAAATGTGTATATAGTGTGTGTGTATTTTGTTACTCAGAAAATACCGTAACAATCTAATGGCGCACTTAACCCGCTTAAAATATGCCTGTCTTTCCGTATACAATCAATCTGTGATCGGATCACGTAAAACAACCTGTGAAATCTCAATGATCTCTTCATAATCATATTGATTATGATAATAACTGTCATTCATATACTTATAATTTTATTTACCCTAGGTATATTATTTTGAATAAAATTATATCATAAATTATATTAAGGCTTTTGACTGTAAAAATGTGACGTGCTTCTTCCTTTCAGAGTTGGCCCGATTCGTTACGATACTCAGGTCAACTCGTCCAATCCATGAATATAATTTGTTGTATTTTATATATTTTTCAACCAAGTAATGAAGAAGGCTATTTTTATTTTTGATTAAATATTCACTGGTCATAGGAATTAAATTCAAGTTATTTGAAATTTGTATTAAGAGTGGCCTTATTTTAAATATTAAACCTTTAATCTATGTTTTGAAAACAAAACAAAAAACAGTATATTTATCTTAAAATAAATGAACCAAAAATCTTTTTTTTTGTAACATTGAAATAAAATATAATTTACAAAAATATATGAGGTGAATTAAATAAAAATAAATGTTGTGTCCGAATTCTTTTGAAACATATTCTTAAAAAAGCCCTTTGTGGCGTATAAAAAAATAAAATTAGTAGTTTTTTACCGATGATTTAATCATATTGACTACGATGCTACGATTTTTTCGTAGCATACTAACATTTATAATAATTATTATTTCTTCGAAAATTATTGCTTCTTTATTGTTGTTAATTTTAACAATGACAGCACGACTTGTTTGTGAGTTTAGTTTATTTTTTTATTTGTAAATGGTTGAATTTGAACTGTTCATTGGTATGGTTGACTGATTTGTCCTCGAAATCCGGTCAGTAAATCATATACAATTGTATGTGAAGCTGGAAAAGGAGACAAGAAAAGCAGTAAATTCGTGATCTTAGAAGTCATATCTTGTGTGTATTTCAAAGCATTACAAATACAAAGCAAAGCTTTGACACTTGCTACTTGTTTGTGGTTCTCTTACAATCATCGAACAACCGGAAGATAAATATTTAATAGAAATATGACTTTCTACAAGTGTTTTTAATTACTTTCAAGGCGTCTACACTTGATTTATTTACACAAGTACAAGCAATGCAATATCACAACTGACATGTGCAAAGATACAGTATCAAAATATATTATTCTATTATACATTTATAGATAATCATCTTGTGAAAATTTAAGCTGAAAAAATATTTAAACTATAATTGTTAATAATATAACGATACTTCTAATGATATATACACTAATTTAAAATAAGGTATAATATCGTTAAGTGGCCAGATGTAACAATTTTTAACACAAAATGTGCATTTTTTCATCAGGTGAGTATTTAGATGCTATATTATAAAATAAAAATAGAACCACACACTAGGTTAAAAATATATGAAAAAGTAGTAAAATAAATGATCCAATAATAAAATAAAATCATTAGGAACTAGTTTAGTTTTAAGATATAGAATAATATGAACAAGCTTTACATGAATACTGTCTCCAGAGTCCATAAAATAATTTGACCGAATTTTCTTATAATATGCAAATTCTTTTTTTTATAATAATATTCATTTTCCGGAAATTATTTGACTATAAAATTCAACAATACGTAATTCGTAACTTGTGAATGCGCTATTTAGATTTATTCATAATTAAGCCAGCTATTTCTCATAATTTATTGTAGTTATTGAGTAAAATAAATAATTTTTATAGGCGTTTATAGCATATCGTCTACTCCAGCGTATAATATCGTAAAAAAAATCTGTGTGCTGTTAAGTCTTTATGGAACTGAGCCACATATTCAATTTGGTAACACTTTCAAATGTCACTCCTTTTAATTTTTATTTATAAAATGAAATAGTTTACTATTAAATACCTTCTATTGATAGGGAGACACGAAATGTTTAATAGCTAATATTTGAATCTACATTAGTTTCCGGTCAAATAGGACTATTTTACTATTTCGAAAAAGTCCCATTTAATAGGTTAAATAACGATTGAAAATCAACATTTTTTGACGTTTCATATATTTCATACATGCAATATGTGGCTTAGTTCCATAAAGACTTAAGAGCACACAGGACTTTTAGCACTTACGATATTATACGCTGGAGCAGGTGATATGTGTTTTTCGATTCCAAAGTCTCAAAAACACTCTAATTTTGTGGTGTATGAGACGTTCATATAAATATTTCCACCTGTACTGTCTGTTTATCTTTAAAATCCACTTGTCGGACACGCGATCTTCGGTTATTATGGGTCTGAATATAATTATATTTACGGTCACTTACATAACAGTGGTCATATAATGTAAAGTTGACAAAGTGTCGTGTGGGAGGTTCTGTGTATCAAACGTAAAATGTCCAAAGTTATCACCGTTCACAATGCGAAAGCGATCATCTCGAGTTACAAGGATAATTTCATTTGAATAAAAACATGGACAAGCGAACTCTTGCTTACAACATTGAATATTTATTGCTGTAACACAATAGAACCATCGCCACGCGAATTACGTCGTAAAAATTTATACCATTCGCATTCCGTCTAATAAATTAATAAAGAATCCGGAAAAAAGTCATCAAGGACCATATATTGATATGATACGAGTAGAAAGTGAAGACGATTGTGTTTTCACCGAAAAACAACGAGTTATGATATCTTTCTAATGAAAAATAATTGGCTGTGGTATTTTATGACATGACACATTCACAGTCTTGTTATGGTTTGGTTGAGTCTGATTACCACGAGTAAAAAAAAAAATTTGTGTTTCATATTATCAAACAGATCCCTTATAAGTTACGTTCAGATAAATTTACACAAATCCATTAAACATTAAAATTTCTTAAAAAAATATTTTCAGATATTAGCGTTATATATAATTAAATTTATAAATATATTTTCTAACTAGAAAGATGATTGTTTACGCCTCCAAATCGAGGGGCAATAATAACGCTTATAAGGTGCATTATCCTATATTCGTATTAGTGACGCCCATAATTTCGGTATATTGATTTTCCAAAAGAATATTATTATTGTTTAAACCGTGACTGATGGGTGAGCATATTTTTGAAGAACTGACAATGAATTTGTTACGGCAATAAATATATTTTCATCGGTATTTTGATATTTAAAATTATACATATTATGGTCAATTGTTAATAGTATGTTTAGTGGTTTATTAGAATGAGTCCTGTTTTCACCTTAAACGGTGTGAAGATCTTCCAATCTAGATTTTATATGGCAAGTATATTCTATTGTTGGAGACGCAAGTGCTCACTGTTTATAGGGCTGCAAATATTATTAATTTTAATAAGTGAGTGATTTTTAGTATCTAACTGATATAAGAAAATATTATGACTTATATACAAATATTTTTAACAGTGTACATTTTATTATATTTAACGTATATATTGTAGCCCTAGAACATTGTGATGGCATTTGTTAGGTGTCTTGAGAATAAGGTTCTATTCCAGTTTAAAGAGTAATAGTAGTAGTTATCTTATAGGATGAGCTCCTTTTGTTCACACTACCTTCTGACTTGTTACCGCCACTTTGCGGTTGTTAGCACCTTAAACAAATCCACTTCTATTTAAAATAGCAGTGCTGTATCCAGATATATCGAATAAATTTTATTATAGATTGAAGGTATTACAATAATTACCGGACTGGTGTGGTTTTAAAATAAACTGCTTAAATTACATATCAGAATTTATTATTAAGGAATCTCTTCGAGACAGTCACACAAAAACGTATCTATAAACTGACAGTTTGAGAGAAATATATTTTATGATATTTACAAAATCCGTGACATTAGTTTCCACCTTATAATATAAATAAGCTACTGATATATTATATTCGTTTTATTATTATTGACGTCTACATATAATATAAATCAAAAACTTTTTTTTAATACGTTTTTGTGTTACCTCGATATATTACTTTGATATGAATTGATTGATATCTTCTTCTTATATTTAAATTATTTATTACATTTTGTTTTTTTTCTCTGAAACTGTTTTGAAAGGTAATTTTGAGGTCACTTTCAGATAAAATCAACACATTCATTTTTTCCTAAATGTTTCAGTATGGTGACAATATATTACTATTTTAGCTAATTGAAAATTACTACCAGCATCTTTAAAAAACAAATCTCTACAAACATAACAGATTGTTATATGATTAAAAAAATAAAAATACAATTTATTCATTATGGAATAATTTTAGTGAACATTTTTTTATCTACACTGTTATACTCACATATGAAAAACATTTATTCGAAATGACAAAATAAACCAATGATAAGTCAGACTTAACAGTCTGTCTTTAATACATAAATGATAATGATAAATAATATTAAATAAAAATTAGTTTTTATTTACTAATTCGTATCTGTGACAAAATATCAATGTTCTCACACAGTTTGAATCTGTTTGAAAGTACATTTGTAAGGTATTTGTACAGGATTTGTAGAATCTGGTAACGGTCCCTTAAGACAGATCATCGCTATTTATGTGTGGGAATCTGCCGAATATAAATTTGATAAAAAAATGTATTTGGCACACTTTTTTTATTTTTATCAGATCTTTCTGGCTACTGAAACTCTGGCCTGGCGGTCGTGATCAACTTTATCGATGATTATTAACAAATAATCTATGAACAATTTGGTTGATTTACGAACGTGATATATTTGGCGGCGTTCTATTTATGGCTACGTCAATTTTGTTGGTCGTTTTTTATATTGTTTTGTCGTTTCCTGATTTATTTACGAGACAGCCACGGCAGGTGATTACGTGTAAGACCATCTAAACAAATTCTACATTTTTGAAATAAAATTGATGATTGAATGCCATAAAGCATATCAAAATACAATCCAATATTTTAATTGATATTTACTTCCAAAGTGGGCGGTCGGTAAAATGTAAACATTTGTTGAAACAATACCGTGTCGAAGTACCGCGGTCGATTCTCTTCCTTGCAATTTCGTATTCATGGTCAGAACTATCTTTGAGAATAATAAGCACTTTCAAATAATATCCCACTGTTTCGCCAACCAAACAGTGATCCATTTAAATTTATGCACGTGCGAATAAATCATTCGAAGATGCACCTTTCAAGTCATTTACGGTAATAAGAAAATTAACAACGCTGCGGTACACAATATTATATCCAAGCTATACTTATAACTAAAGAACATATTTAAAGAGAAGTATTAACTATTTTTTGACTATTGTTTTCGGGAAACCAAAATGAGTAATTTTTAAAAAAATACCTCCGTTTTAAATATTCTCACAAATTAAAAGTCCACATATTAACTTAACATATTAAGTGAAAGAAACATATCGCAATTCAATTACTGCCAAAATGAACTTTGATATTATAGACATTGAAATATCCTGTTTTATCTACAAAAACTGTTTTTTATATTAAATATTGCTAACCATATTCTAAAAAAATCGAGTCGAGATACGAACTGAACTTCTTGTATTATAACAAATATGGTAAAAAATATCCTGATAAATTTTACTATCTATATATTTGAATTAAGCCAACTTACTTGCTGTAAAAGAAGATATTAATTATTAAATAATATAAGATAAAATCGACTCTGATTCACCGGTTCATAACAAAAAGGTGAATAAGAGTCACTCTGCGAACGTATTTGTTTAGAAATATATAATTGTGTCGAAATATCAATTATATCGAAAGCTTCCGTTTTGTGTTTAATTTCGATTTAAAAAAATAAGTATGGCAAACGATCAGACAAATCTTGGAATACTGGAAATATCAGTAGTGTTGTATGGCAAAATGTCGGTATGTTATTTGGTATGCAAATTAGTATTTCGTATGTCGGCCATCGGATTAATTCGATTAAATTCCCAGCATTTCTTTAACGAAAAACACAACGGCTACTGTACAAGTTTCTTACAGCTTGAATATTTGAATTAGTTTTTTATTACCTAATAAGCTATTGACATTTTTATAAATTATTTATTGCTACTAAAAACTACCAGAGCAATAGTGTCATATAGTTTTACTTTTAATACAGAGTTTATATTATCATCATAACTGTTGATAAATTTAATAGTTTTAAATCTTAGCTTTGTTTAAAATAATCAATGATAAAATAGAACTACGTACATTTAAAAGATTATTAGTTAAATCACAAAGATGATAAAGTTATCAAATATTGATACGATATCATTATTAACAAAAAAAATATTCAGCTAATAATTTATTTTAATAAAAATTATTGCATTTGTAATTTTTTTATTTCAAGACATCTATTAAAAATATATTTCAATAAAATTATATTTTAAATGCTCTTAGGCTCTTTTATTTTATGTGAAATAAATAATATCATGGAGCTACCCCGATTATTATTACTAATATTATTTATATCATATATTAAGTTCTATATCAATTTTAAGAGCTTTTTTGGGATTAAATAGATTGGAAAGATAAAAAATTGTAAATTTTGTATTCATTATTTTTTATACACTTCCTTGTATTTTGATTTATTGTGTTTTCAGATACAAATTGTAATTCCACAACACAAGCTGTGTGCCAAACGATTGATACTGTCATAAAATCAAATGACATTCATAATCTTCACAGAGAGAACGTCCTTGGCTTTTTAAAATTAACAAATATGTTTGTATAAATAATTGAAATGACCGTGTAATATGAGACTTGCAAGCTCCTGTTGGGTAAGACGACGATCTTTCCATAATTGATGACTCAATTCTTCATAACGAGTCATCCTTGCACCATACAGAGATTTAAAATAAAGCAATTATAAACAAGATTAAAGCATTTTAATGATGATCGTTTCAGATGAATACCTTTATTATTCAGCCTGTACTTTCACAAAATTATATAGATATTAGCATATTATATGACCGGTGGGGCAAAAACTCCCGCAATCATTTTGTCTGCATGCCATCTTGGTTATGTGACGCTTAGATCAGTTTCGTTTCAAGCATTGTGTTGTGTAGATACTCCAATTTTATAATAGATTGTATGCCACAAGAACGAGCAGAAATAGTGACAATATGAATATTTACAACGATATAGGCAATTCAAAATGGTGGTAGTACTTGTGCCTCATACATATGTTTATACATATTATTAGATTATTTAATATCAATAGATTAAAGTATATAATAAAAATATTAAAATATGTTTTCGTTTATTCCTATCGATTTAATAAAACTTATTTTTTTCCTTACATATTTTTTTTACATTATCACATATTAATACAAAAGATGCCAACGCAATACGAAAACCTAATGTGTTTTAGTTTTTTTTATATTTCACATTTTTCATTAACTTATTTATTAGACTTGGCATTGAAAGCAGTATAACAATTTTTCGGTCGAAGATAAACAACTTAATAATAAAATAGAAAACAAACAACTTAACATAAATAACTGAGGAACGATAAAAAAGGATCAGAATAAGAAGAGCATAATATGTTAGAGGGATATTATTTAAAAACTTAATGTCATAGAAAATAGTATTAAAATATAAAAATAATCATTATTAACCATTGATGAGGACTGAGGTATAAGCCTAGTGTATAAAGTGTTTTTAACTGTAAAGCTTTATGATTTATAATAAAATGCAAGCCATACATTTTTTTGCATTTTGAAAAAATCCCTTCGCATAGGTACATAATATTGAAAGTTAATAATTTTAATAAAATTGAATTTGATTGTTAGTCTTGTATTATATTATTTATAGTATTTTGCTATTGAATATCTGTACGCAAAAATGCGGAGAGTTTGTTATTATATAACACGTGCATATTGTATAAGAGCTTCTGATAAGAAATGGCGCTTCTTGGCTCCACTTATAAATTGTTATAATTTAATATATTTCACAGGAGTCTCTCAAAATAACGAGGGTTATTCTCGAGCACAGAATATTATCAAAAATACCACATGCGGTGTTGTCTTGGGTTACTTCTTCTGATTTACACCAACGGGCAAAATACATTGTCGAGAATATGTAAACCTTCCGGAACTTAGCGGAACTTTTTACGAGCCTATCAATTTGTAGGCGACAAGAAATAACGACACTTTTGGATTATAATTAATTGAACTTACTATAATGCTGTTAATCGAATCAATTGCATTTTCACATAATAAATTACATTCAATGTGTCGGAAATACAAGAGCCAAAGCCAAACTTGTATCACGTGGGATTTGCTATACATCAAACAGGTGAATGGCAAATATAACATATGAAGGCTGCATAATTTTTATGAATTT
This sequence comes from Agraylea sexmaculata, assembly GCA_022606485.1. NCBI lineage: Eukaryota > Metazoa > Arthropoda > Insecta > Trichoptera > Hydroptilidae > Agraylea > Agraylea sexmaculata. The sequence continues at coordinate 14,605 of JAGTTH010002375.1, forward strand.
AAAATAAATTAATACCGATTCAATTAAATTGTAGGACACATAAGATTATCCATACGAAAACAAATCAACTGCAAGAGTGCTAAACATATGGTGTTTTTACTATTCAATTCATATTGTTAAGGCCCATAATTTTTATTGAATATTTTCAGTAAAACCAGCGTATAAGAAATTTGTTGACAAACATAAATAATGGGATCAAATTCCGCAAAGGAGAAAAAAAAAATCATTTGGTCGGGAGTGGGAGATCGGGATTAATAATAATAAAATCCCGATCGAACGGTTACATCCAGGTTTACTCTGATTTACTGGATTGTAAGGTAAATACTGAGGCGATTATTAAGTTTTTAGTAATAGTTATGATCACTGACAGATAAGTAATTAACACGTTGTTGTGTCTAAATAAACAAAATGTGAAATAACTTCTATAAGTGTTTATTTTCTTTAAACTTTATAATAAAATCAACAAAGGCATAATAAAAAAATAGGAATATTTTCATGTGTCAAAATTGAAAATCCATCCACTATATAAAAAAGCAATCGCTTTGTAGGTGTTTTCACAATTCATGGGGAAATTATTTATGAATAAATATCGATAAATAGTATTTTAACAGTTTACAGGTAATAAATCTCTTGCAGCGATAATGCCGACTATGATAACAAGTCTCCTTTTGGCAACCACTTAATATTCCTGGTTTTTAAACCAACTGGCATTTACACTAATCTGGTAAATAAGATTTATGGATCACTCATCGCTTTAAAATCAAAACAATTTTGTGAACGCTTGAAATATTTGTATATAATATTATTATAAAAATTTGATGCCCTAAGTTCACTATTTTTATTTTATGATTTAAGTTATATAATCACTGGGCAGTACAGGTTTTATTGTTTACCACTCGTTTAATTTTACGAAGATACCTGTTGATAAATACCTATGTGAATATGAACTTTAATTTCACTTTCACCGCCTGTTTTTTTATCATATGTATATTAAGAATCATATCACATATTTGTTGAAAGAGATCTTTTTTATGTCTGGAGCGTGAGAGAATTTGTAGACATATTAATTATATATTATTTGTACGTACAGAAAAACTTTTTTAATCAGTGAAATTATTTTAAGAGGATGTTGGTATTGAAAATTTTTTAACAAACAAAATATCCATATTTGATAAATTATTTTAATCCTCAATGCTTAGTAATAAATCAAATAATAAAAATAATATTTTTTGTGTCACCTGTTTTTTCTTTATAAATATTCTTCTATTCTAATAATAAATTCAATATTTTCACAAAATTACAATTTATTTATTATGTATAAGTTTTTATAATGATTTATAGAACAATACATTTTTCGAAATAGACTTCTACAGAGTAGGTGTACAGAGTATAAAAATCTTTTTACCTATAACTAACATGAGAATTAGACATGAATAATAGTATTAAATTAGTATTGGAAAAAAATAAAAACCCATTTACAAATATGAAGAATAATAAATAATAACAACAATATAAGCTTTATTAACAAAACAATTACAAAAAAAAATATCTAAATTAAAAATAGCTGTAACTAAATATAAACAAAAACAAACGATTTAATCCGTAGTATAAATAAATGAGGTCTTATTTATTTATTTGTACATAAAAATTTAGGATGGATTTGAACTAGCTGAAAATATTTTAGGGGGTGGTGGTTGTAAATATTTAATTATTATTAATTGAAAATAAAAAATATCAATAAATAATTGAATCGAGTTTGGGCCACCATCTTGGAATCAGCTGTTTATATGAAAGTTCTATAGAAGTGTAAGTCATTAATAATATATATATTTTTTTAATTTAATATTTTTTACTATGTGTAACTATTGCCGATTTAATAAAAATAATGATTTGATTAAGATCGGGAATAAAATTAATATAATCCCGATCAACAGTTTTGGTATCCTATGTAAATGTAATATTCGATAAAATTAATCACCACAATGTTGTTTCTAAACTATATTTGAAACATTTTCAAAAAGAGCTCCTCGGGCGTATAAATATGTACGATGTTCTACGAAAAACCATATTATGTTATGAAGGTATGATTTTATTAAAATTGTATTTAATATGATTTTTATTACTTAACCATTTCGAAATAATTTTAATATTATTTATTTATTTATTTATAATATATATATATATATATATATATATATATATATATATATATATATATATATATATATATATATATATATATATATATATATATATATATACTCTTATATATAGAAAGATACAAGAAAAAGAAAATAGTCTGCAATATCGCAATAGCATTACAGGGGGCTATCCCAAGGCGCTATGGCGATACCGCAGTCCTAAAGAAAAATAAAGTATAATAATTAACTCTAAGGCACACGGGTACACAAGAACAAGTGAGTACTCTGCAGAAACGAAGGAAGAGACAGATAAAACAGGTCATTATCGGTCTCTTTGACAGCCCATTCATTCAAAATTTCAAAACCCCGGGTTAATGAGCCAAATCTATGCTATTTAGTTCTGGACGAAGAAACTCTTAAAAGGGTATGTCCGCGTCCACGCATATAATTATCCGGACAGAACAGTCCTATGCGTTCTAATATCGCTGGAATAAAAACCTGGCCTCTAATAACTAAGAATAAAAGGCACAATAAGGACATATCTCTCCGGAGCTCCAACGAATTGTATGCGAGGGCGCCCAGGAGAAATTTCGTGGGATACAGGAAAGGCCATTAAAAGAATTGCTTTCGGTACAAGAATCGAAGAAATGCCTTCTGGACTCTCTTGATAGAAAGCGAATAAATGGTCTCGGACGGAGACCAAATAGCAGAACAGTAGAACAAACTTCTGACTAAACTATTGTACAGTAGGCGGTATAGCAATATACAGATATATAATAGTAAGTCTAGTAGTTATATTTTGAGCGTCACTTCCACTTGTATAGTGGTGGATGAATGCGGTCACTCATATAACAGTTATAATGTTAGAATTAGTCAATTTCACCCTTATCAGCGTGTGGATTGTTCGAGTAATAGAGTCATTCGCCTCGGGTTCATATAAGTTCTTATAATATTGGTTGTAGCACGTATGAAAGCGACATAGAGATATGACATCATAAACCGCTTTTATTGCCTTGCATAGTACATTTACGCTTACATCGAACACAATATCGCATTTCAGACTTATTCTATCAAACACCAATGAAAGACGATGCTAATGCGGCTATACTCTGAGTTGACACCGTCGCTCTGTCTTTATAACTCTATACTGAACAGGTATTTCAACCACGCGGATTATAATAACAATATTTATGCATGCTTTGTTAAGATGCTTACAAAATACTACATGTAAATTAACTTTCAGATGAGCCAAGGTGTAAATTTTAGATGAGTACAATTCTTTATATAAGTTTTTCAGAAACCCCGCGTAATAAAGACCAGTACTCATACTAACTATACTAGCCTATATTTAATAATGTAAGATGCAAAAAAAATATATTATCGGGGGATGAGTATAATAGTTTAATAAATAATTACTTGGGTCAGCTGAAAACTTATCATAAGCTCAGTTTAGTTTGTAATTAAGTACTACATTTTTTTTTTAATAAAAAGGCTTTTAATCAATATGAATATAAAAAGAGACGGTTTATTGGGGATTTCAAAAGTTTTACATATAAAATATTAAATTAAATTACTAATTTAACAGTTTGGCGCACACTTTAGTAGCAACTCAATATTATTCTCAAATAAAAATTGCTGTTGCTTTTTGAATACCTAAACTGGTAAGTATAAAAAAATATAATTTCTTTATACTTTTGCGATATCCACCTTATTTTGATGATACCGCAATCCTCGTCAATTAAAAAAAACCAAAATAATAAATATATACCCGAGGATGGATTAATTGTGTATACCAACGTTATGTGTGTAAGAATATATTCAAATAATTTGGTAGTGTCTTGATGAAAATATTTCAATTATTTCAAGGGTGGTTAAAATTTATGAAATAATAAAATGGGATCTGTGACAAGAAATCTACATTAATATAGTTTCAGATTAAACATTAATTAAAAACAACGAAAAAATGTCACCAAAACGTGAGGATCTGAATAATCAAATAAATTAAAAATATGTGGCGCCAGTCGTGACCTCACTATTTTGATAAATCAAAAGATAAACAAGGCCTTTTTTGATTAAAAATGTCAAGAGTATTTTGTTACAATTAATTATTTATTTATATCCAATTTTTTATATATGTTAAACACCCTCAATGTGTTCACATAGATATTTATAAAGTGGATATTCGTGACATTCCTTTAGTATTTAAAGTATGAAAGGTATTGTCACCATGTGAGCGCTACGTTATGGTGGTGTGATGACCCATGGTGGATGATCGTGCGGCTCCCTTGATGGCATGGGACAAAGGAATATAAGTAATTTAGATGGTGGGTGATGATAGTGAGGCAGTTTGTCGAGCAGAAAGCCTTATCGTACCCCATAAGATATGATCTTGGAGTCCAGCTCGTCTAATATAGCGGTCGTGGACAACGCTATGCCCTAATGTGACCCTAAATTAAATTAAACTACTGCAACAAGTGCAACTATATCTTATATTACAAACCGTGCTAATAATTTTAAAATACAATTTTTTTATAAATAAATAATTATATTATCATTTTTTCTATATATACCGTGACGCCTTCCCTGTTGGCCGGAGTCTCTTTATAAGGGGTTGGCCAGGCCACCTTGGCCTTTACGGGAGAATATAGTAGAGATGGTTTCCCAGGCCACCACACAGCGATGAGTAGTTAAGATCTAGTTTGCTAAGCTAGATCTACCAAGTGACTCCGGTGCCGTGAATCGAACCCGGGAGTCTTCACTCACGAATCCGTTACACTAACCACTGGGCCACAAGGCGGCTTCAATTTTTATACTAAAAATATCTCCATACCGACTGTTTTATTCAGATTTTAGTAACATGATGTTTACTTTATTATTAACAACTCTGGTTTAAAATATATTTAAATAGACACATATTTATGTATGTATGAATTTTAATTGATTTTTCTAATTTATCGTCTCAAAACAAGTCATCTTCAGTGAATGAATAACGATAATTGTGAAGAAAACAAAAAAAACTCTAAAATACGTCCAAATAGTCAGCAAGTATGTTTATGAAATTTAAATAAATTGTGAATGATACCAATTGGCTACCATACAAGCAATAATTTTAAAACAAATCAATTATTAAGAGTTTGTCATTTTGCAGTTATATTGTTTATTTCTACAGATTTTGTACAGAAAAATGCAGTTTTATATCTATAGAATTTTCTGTGAATAAATCTTATCACATAAGTGACACAATTTAAAATGCTCAATAGTAGTATACGCATATCTCACAAAATTAGAGCTTCTAATTTTTATTAAATAGTTTCATTCGCTGTCTATAAAATTTATGAACAAAATATTATAGAATATTAGCAAACCTTTAGGCACGAAAACTCCAATTCATTTTATAGCCCAATTATTATTGTTTTAAATAGTTTATTCACACGGATAGAAATATTTTTATGAACATGTTCCATCATTGAATGGCAATAGATATTTATTTGTATTTAATTGCATTTTTATTGGAGCCCACATTGTATGTATTGGAAGTCTTAATTATGGCAATGGTGTGCTGAAGGGTACATGGGATCTTAGAGTACACCGTGACATAATAGCAATGGATATTGAGAACCATAAGAGGACAAAACAGCAGCAGGTCGTAGCAAGTGACTTCATAAAGTAGCCTTTGCTTCTGACCTACCGCAACGATAAATACATTTAACCATTTATATTTAATAAATTACTTATTAATGAACCAGCTAGAATAATAGTTTTTAATGAATAATTATAAATGCAAAGTTGTATAAAAAATACCAAACCTAAACGCCTATTTTAAGGGTTGCTTATTTCTGTGAGGTTGTCTTCTACATTTAATAAAGTACAATTAGGTATTATGAAAATAAAAAAATACTTATATTCTGATTAAAGAAAGCCGTTATATGATTGAGCAAATTTAAATATATTTCAATTCATCAGTATTCTCTTTATTTGTTTTTAATAATAAATGTAAAAAATATCTTAAAACCTCTGAATAAAGAGTCAATTTGAATAATAAAAATATACATTAATATATAGGTATGCATGTTGATATTTGCTTCTGTACTTTTTTTAAATTTTGCATGCAATTCATTCAATTCAATTGTATAATGATATTTTATTTTGAAAATGAGAAATCTACGTAGTTTAATGTTTTTTTTTCCTTTAATTATATTTGTTCCTACAATTCAATTTTATGTAATACACTTGTGATTTTTTTAATTTGATATTCATATGCTTGTGTATGTATTATTAAAAATAAATAAATAAATAATTATATCAATCATTGATTAGTACACATAAATAGTGAATACTGGATTATAAATACAAATATGCAAATTTGACAACCACTGACAGAATAATTGAGTATAGTGACAAAGAAGAATATTTTGTATGGGAAATTGCATTGTTTCAGTTAATTATTTTAATAAAGCGAAACTAAATTGATCTAATTCTCACACTTCAATTAAAGGTACAATATAAGGTGTTTAGTATTATTATTTCAAAAATATATTTGTGTTTATATCATAATATTAATATACGTATACTTGGGTACTTGGAAATGGCTATCAATCAACTGAGCGTCCGATTAGGAAACCTTTTGTTTCTCACCTTCGTTCATTTTTAATGATCTCTAAAATGTTTACAGTCCATTTGCATGTTTCTATTTCTAAGAAATAATCAATTATTGAAGAGTAAAGTTATAAAAAAAATAACAGCGGTGATTTCACTTTATTTAGTAATCTTTTTTCACACGCGAGTTGTTATAATAATATTATATGGAGTGATCACGCCTTCTTTTCTAATACTCAAGTACCCAGGAACATTATTTGATCATTAGTGATCTAAATTGAAGTATTCACATGTATACAAAATTGATTTCGACACATCTGGATAGTTGCCGTTAGATTTATTTTGGGTTCGTTGTATATCATTCAATTAATATCATGTGGAATTTTCTTACACTTATTATATTTATGTTATTTTGAAATGGATTACATATTGAAAAAATGAGCTTTCTTATTATTCTTTATCTTCATTTTCAAATAGTTAAATTGTTTTCTAATAGTTAAATTGTTAATATGAATTATAATTTCCATAGTAGTAGTAGTATTTAAGGCCAACAAAACCTTTAGTTCTAATCTAGATAAATGTGAACTGGAAGAAAAAGCCTAAAGTGTAATTTAAGTTGATAAATAATTAAATAAAAATATAGGCTATTTTTGAATTCAATTATAGTTCCTGAAAAAAATCATTTGATTATAAATTTTTAAATATATATTTTTTGTTCAAAAATACACTAGATAGTACTTAAATAAGTTTCTAGTTGTTAACAAGAACCAAAGTGCTAGATGAAAAAATACCAATTTATTGAATAAATACCACATTTATTTTAATTTTAACATATTAACAAAATGTACTTAGATAATCTTGTTGTACCCTCTAAATCTGTTTTGTTTTCATTCATATTTATACATGAAGTGGATTTTTATATATTTTTTCCATATATTATTATATGATTATTTTAATATAATCTAATCTTAAGTATCAAAATAAATAATAAAGTGTGTACGCTTAATTTCACATTCAATAATTAATTATTGTAAGATAATAAAAATTGTAAAGTTCTAAACAATAACACGGTCAATTCTGAAATCGTACGCTTTGATGATTCCATATTAATTATGTATATTTTAGTGACCGTTTTCTTTCCTTAATGCATTTAAAATTGATTAAAAATACATGATATATATGTGTGTTTTAAATGAAAATAATAAAGTAACATTATGAATTGTTATTATTTTCAAATAACATATGCGAAGTGGCCCACGGAAAATATGATTTAAAATGTCAAGAACATCGCGTGATCCTCCAGTACACTTGCGCGATGAAGTCAGTTGTAAATATTGCCTAAAATTTATTCAAAGCCAGTATTTTTGTGTGTATTGATAGTTTAGTTGTTATTTATGGTAAAGTTTGTCCTCTTAGCGCGTGTATTATCCATGACAAATGGTAAATAGTGTAACGCGTTGACCTATTGACTCTGGCGCTCGCTCGTGCTGAACACTGTAATTGAAAATGTCCAGGTGTGTGTATGTACATTTGTAACCATTTTCACGGAGCCTTTTATAATACCTCTAGCTATCCAACAATGCCTCGGGGAATCATTTTGAGACAACGCGGAAGGGACATCTACCACTTTTTAAGGCAATCGTGTGAAAGTCTCACAGGATAAAAGCATTCCAATCAATCAATGGGAGAAAACTCATAAATGATCATCACAAGTGTACTCCTATTCGCATTAAATTTATTATTAAATTAAGACAGCACCGCTTTATGCATTTCTTGTAAAACTGTAGATTTTGGCCATTTCATGAAATGGTAAACCATATCAGCGTAATAGCTCAGGGGAAAAGAAGCGTGGCTACAAATACTGTGCTCATGGGTTCAAATCCCGTTCATGTAAAGAATTTTTAAATTGATTTGATTGGTTATTACGACTGGGAGATCGGGAATAATATTAATAAAGATCCCGATCGATCTTATTGAACCAGGTTTACTCTGATTTCCTGGATTGTAAGGCAACTACTGAGGCGATTATTAAGTCGGATAGAGCCGCTCTGTCGGTGACACTAAGACATTAGGAATTAATTATTAAAAATGAATATATATTTATTTTTTCCAATGACCACGTTAAAAATCAGCCGAGTGAGTTTATTATAATATTTCCAAATTTTTTATTTTTAAATTTATTACACTATCATATTTGTGACCTAATGAACCTATGGGTCGATTTATTCAAACAGTACGCTACGTGACTCAAAAGTCAAAGACTGCCTAAAAATGATAAAGCCGATAAATCTCGAGTCACGTAGCTTAAGGTTTGAACAAATCGGCTATGTTATCTAATTATTTGGGAGTTGGTCAAAATATTTGTATTATTAAACTTGAAGTACTCAATTGTTCTTGGTTAAGTTAAGTATGGCCATTTCATAAAATGGTCGAATTTTACCAACGGTTGAATTTTTTTTAAATAATTAATTTTTATCCAAACTGATTATTAAGAAAAAAACCTTTTATTAAGAAAAATTCCGAAATTTATATATAAATATTTTTTGATATTATTTTAAAGGAGCAATGTGTTATACAAGCACAGGTAAATTTCAGATTTTAAAGAAATATTTTAGTTGTTATTTCCACAGTAATTTATTAGGGTTAACAGGAATAAACAGTTTTCTTTAAATTATGGAATTCCACCACGAAGTCAACAATATCAAAAATTTAAAATTTCAAATGTTTTTTTTGTTAATCAATGGATTGGAAAATCTATATTGAATGGAATAATATTCATCCGCTACTCTTCTTGCTGCTTTCCTTGCATTAAAACTGTTTTACTAATTCTATGATAAATGTATATAATCTTGTATCTTATCAGTTTATATTGAAAGTACCCGTTCATATCACTTAGCTAAAGGCATCTATTTAATGCATTAGATGAAGAATGACAGGTGTGAGAGCAAGGTATACTTTGTTGCGTGCACCAGTCATTGCAATTAGCCTTCTAGTTATAAGATTCTCTCTATATACAGATATACGATCCATCCCTATATATCTGGTTTACTTTCCCCTAGGTTGGTTCTTGAGGAGGTAATAATCGTAGTTAGCGATGGGAAATTGGAGGTTAGTTCAGGTGTCGGCATTCCGTAATGAAACCTCTATCTAATATGTGCCTGTCCAATTGACTTCGCTCTTATTACACGGTGTTAATTTGAGAGAAAGTCCATTGTTTTTCATATACCACTTTTCAATGAGCTATTTCTAAACAACCATTTAGGTATATTTATTATACAACATTATTATCATCAATTATATAATATAAACTTTGTATGTATAAAGGTTGCGTGGAAAATTGTGTCCCCCTCATGAATTAGGACCTATTAACAATTAAGAATTTTAGTCAAATTTTGAGGTAGCATTAAAATCAAAATAGTGGTGTTTTGTATTTTTCCCATAAATTATGTTATAACTTATTAATTATTTTAATCACCAATTGATTGTACTCCGTATTAAAATAAGTAAAAGACTTGGTCTATAAACTTAATATTCTAACATCTAATCATAATGTATCAAAACATTGTATGTAAATTATATTTAATAAAGAAATTGTATAATAAATTAAAATCAAAACCATGGAAGAAATAAAATTTAAATACAAAATAGTCAAAATAAGAGGAGTTGAAAACAATTTTGGTATAAGCAATAATTTGAAGAATAGAAGAATTTTATTTTAATAATAATAAAAGTAGATGTTATTTTTATAATCTCGAGTGCGAATTTGTATTGAGTTAGCTTTTTGTTATTTGTAACAACTTAAATTTGGGAAAATAAAAAAGTATCTTGAATTTCGACTCAAAAATGGTGTTAGTAATTTTCATTAAAAATAATTGTGCATATGGAGCACAGAAAATTGATAGTTTATAAAAAGAAATTTAGTGAATAAATTTTAAGGAGCTGTAAGATGTCATAAAAATGTATTTTTGCATAACATTATATTTAATGCCAAATTTTTCTTTTAGATAAAAGCCGTTTTTATTCCATCTTGTGGTTTTAGGACATCAGTTGAAGAAGAATATTTTTGCAATACCTAGAAATATTCTGATTGAATAAAAGTTATCCCTGAATATTATTATATACAAAATAAAATTTTACTCATTGTATTAACGGGTTTCTTTGTAGTTTATGGTGAAAATAGAGGTTCCACTTGTTTAGATGATCATCTATGGGTTGGCACATTAGCACTTGTATACAAAGCGGTCTTATGGCTTATACTCAATCTTTACAAGGTTCAATAATAATTTTAGTTACGGACTTGCCCTCGACACGACGTTGAAATATAAGGCTATTTAACATCGCCGAGTAGGCTTTTATATATATTTTCGAGTGGAAAGCTCTAATATTTTTAAGACAGAAAAATCCAGTAGTCTTAATCTTATCACGAGTACACTCGTACATGATGTCACAATTTACATAAGTATCTTTCACAGTGTCGGTAGTAATATAATTTCCGTTAGAGGCGATGTGAGAACACGACATTAGAATAGATGGTATGGTATAGTGTTCGCCCCCGGGACTTCGCCCCTTGCTAGGGAGTGCGCCCCCTGCAGCTGCTCGTGACCCCGATCTATATGCATCGTGAGCCCCCGCTTCAGTCGCATTATAATGCATATCGAATATATTACCAACTCGCCTACTATCACTATCTTTATAAATTCAAACAACAATAATCTCATTTATGATTTTTTGTGCGCAAATATTATTTTCATTCGATGTGAATCAAATGAAAAAAATATGTAAATTTTTATAAAAGATAAATTGAAGCTGACTTAAATTGTATTAGGCAAATTTTATTTATTTTCAATTAAAATGCAGGTTTATTTGGCAAATCGAAGATTGTAACGAGAGGCAAATGCATTGACTTCGTGACGGTACTTTAATAACTGAACCCTTTCATTTAGAGTTCAGATTGACGATAACTTTCAAGACGATTGTGTATCCAATATTACTTCTGACAGAGATAACTCAGCTCCGTTTGCTGATTACTAATCGTATTCTTTATTGACCAATATATGCATGAATTTAAAGCACAATGTATTCATAAATTGGTTAAATATTATTTAAAATAATCTTCTCCATCTAACTAAATGAATATCTATTTTTTATGGAGATAGTGTAATAATTCCTTCATGCAATACCTTCTATTGTACATGTTCGTTATATTTTCATTATTTTTTAAAGGAATGAGACAAATTAAGGTCACTTGGGGAAATTCAAACATCACTCTCCTTTTCTCTCTTATGATGTCGAATTCAATGAGGTATGAAGATTAAATGTACTTTTTATTAAAATAAATTTATGAATGGAAATATATGATTGCTACAAATAACATATATTTTTATTATTCGTTTATATATATATATATATATATATATATATATATATATATATATAGATAAATCATAAAATGCATGCGTTTGTAAACTAGTATATAAATATTTGCATCCTAAATAGTTTATTTTAAATATAATTTTTATTCACATTTATCATCAAACAACTTTTAATAAGCAAAATTTTTAGAATATTATTTATTTTACTAATTTATATGAGGGTTAGGTAAGAATTTGTAGGGAAATGATTGTTATTATTTTCAGACAGGTACCCGATATATGAACAGGTTGTTGTGGTGTCTGACAAACAAGAAGGTATGGGAAAATCCAGATCTGTCGGGTCACCTTTGGTCACCTGTGCTTAGTACAATATAATAGTTACATATATGTGTGATTGAAGTAACGGTGTTTCAGTGGCTGACCTTTCCGCACCCAATAAATATTATATATCGTATCTTATGTGAGTGATGGCGACCAATACTAGTCTTGTTACAGGTACAGGTGAATCGATCACGCCGTACCACTATAGTGTGTCATGCTGTTTATATTCTACTTGCCCAAGGCTTTTTCATACTTCTTCAACCACATCGCTCTCAAAGGTTATCAAGTCACAAAAATCACATAATCTTGATCGTATATCTATCGCTCTCACTCGATACTGTGTCGTGAGGATTGCGGTCACCGTGTTCAACTCAACTGCCCTCTTGTATTAAAAATATACCATCGATACTTGCAAAAGCCCTCTAACACAATTATTTATAAATTTTGGATAATTTTTATCAATCTCTCAATCCAATCAAACCATTAAAGATCCATCAAGAAGAAGCATTAGTATGCATTGAATAATAAATATTATAATATAACTTTGTGTTAAACAATAATACACTGTTAGTTGAAATTTTGCTCTAAATGTGACATAATTTTAATAAACTAAAATAGTCTAAGTACACTTTATGTACACACTACATATTTTGCTTGATTTTTATACATATGTTTATATTTACATAAAAAACATTGTTATCTAGTGAGGTTTAAAATTATATAATTATTATAAGTATATTCCATTTATTTGTATTTTATTATTTTAAACATAGATTACAATAATTGTTCTCTTATAATAATTAATTAATGAGTGTGAATGGTATTTTTACTTATTTTGACATGATGATTAATATTATATACTAAATATTATGATGATTAATATTATATTAAAAAATAGATTATATATTATAACAATAATAAATATATATATATAT